>SJYC01019923.1:0-54633 GCA_006408675.1 Madoqua kirkii
TACACACACATATATGAAAGTGAAGTCGCTCAGTCGTGTCCGATTCTTTGCGACCCCATGGACTGTAGTCTACCAGGCTCCTCTGTCCGTGGGATTTTCCAAGCAATAGTACTGGAGTGGATTGCAATTTCCTTCTCCAGGGGATCTTCTCGACCCAGGGATCGAACCCAGGTCTCCTGCACTGTAGACAGATTACACAACACTGTAAATCAACTATATTCCAATAGAAACTAACTTAAAAAAATAGTTCACACCTCACTTATCTTCAAAATGCTTAACCTCTCCAGAAGCTGAAAGCCTGAAGTCTATGACTTCCCAAGACCAAAAACCCCAGAGAAAGGCAGATCTGGAGTTTGATCCAAAAGTCATACCCTTTTCAGCTTACTGTGACCAATACGAAAAAGTGATTTTTCAGAATGCTCAACCTCATAGTAGGGAATATGAGACAGAGAGAAACAGTGGAGAAATATGACATTCCACACCTGTCCTAAAATCACTGCAGATAGTGACTGCAGCCATGAAATTAAAAGACGTTTGACCTTGGAAGAAAAGCAATGACTAACCTAGACATCATATTAAAAAGCAGAGACACTACTTTGCCAACAAAGGTCCGTATAGTTAAAGCTATGGTTTTTCCAGTAGTCATGTATGGATGTGAGAGTTGGACCATAAAGAAGGCTGAGCACTGAAGAATCCATGCTTCCAAACTGTGGTGCTAGAAAATTCTCTTAAGAGTCCCTTGGACAGCAAGGGTATCAAACCAGTCAAAGGAAATCAACCCTGAAGATTCATTGAAAGGACTGATGCTGAAGCTGAAGCTCCAATAGTTGGACCACCTGATTAGAAGAGCTAGTTCATTGGAAAAGACGTTGATGCTGGGAAAGATAGAAGGCAGGAGAAGGGGATGACAGAGAGGAGATGGTTGGATGACATCACCAACTCAATGGACATGAGTTTGAGCAAGCTCCTGGAGATGGCGAAGGATAGGGAAGCTGGATGTGCTGTGGTCCATGGGGTCTCAAAGAGAGTGAACAACACCTGTCCTCAGTAGACATCATTAATCAATCACCATCTGCATTCCTTCCACCAGTCTCAGACTCGATTGTAGAGTGCTCCACATAATGGATCAGAATTGTCACTTGAGGGGAAACCTATTTTTCTTGAGTGTCTCCTCTTGATCTCTTGGGCAAGCAAAGCTCACTCACAGGAAGGTCTTAGAAAGCCAAAAGAGGTTCTTGGAAATGAGACGTTAAGCAATTTAGACAGAGATTCTGTGGCTCACAGTCAATAAAGGAAAACATAAATGGGGGGGGGCTTTCAAAAAAGTGTTAAGGAAAGTTTCCAGAATTATTTGAATGTAATCGATGGAGAATAAAGGAGAACAAAACCCACAGCGAACAGTTTCCAGCGGGGCTGCCTGTTCAAACCACCTGGGGAGCTTTTCAAAGAGGTGGCCGCCCAGGCTGCTCCACAGGGCAATTAATTCAGAATTTCCGGGGGTAGATGGGGCCGGGGCAGCATTTGTTCTTCAGAAGCTCCCGAGAGGGTTCTAAAGTGCAGCCTGAGTTGAGAACCAGTTAAGACAAAGGCCCCTGGGGTGGCGGGGGCAGAGACACCTCCACTCACCTTCTCAGCCTCCGGCAGGTTCCCCAAAATCGTGTGTATGCAGCCCACGTTGAAGCAGATCCTGGAGTGGGGGTCCTGTACCCCAGTGAAGGCATCCAGGGCTCCCTTCCAGTCCTTCTTGTCGGCTGCCAGCACTCCTTCATTCCAGAGGCTGATGGCCTCGGCCAAGGACATGGTGAGGTGCAAACCGGGAGGGCTGCCTGGAGACCCGGGGAGAGGGCAAGCCCAACCCGCCTTCACTTTCCTGGCCGGGAGCTCAGACTTGGGGCTCAGGCTCCTTAAGACAACTTCTCAGTGTTGCAAAGGCGGCAGGAGTGTCCCCACCTTTTGGCAACTGACGCACAGGGCAGTCAGTTCTGAGAGAAAAGGAAAGAGAAGAAGAGAGAGGGCAAGCGGGGCGGAGTGTGGGGGAGAGAGGAAGTACATCAGATACTGCCCCCGAGGCCGCAGTTCCCCAAAACGCTTCTGCTCTGTCCCCCAGCTCCTCCCCTCCGTCACCCACCCGCCTCTGCGGGGCGGCAGCTTTTGGCCAGGGCTCTGACCCCAGGTTCAAGGCGACTTCTGGCTGCCTGTCCAGCAAGCGTGTTGGGTGACAGAAGAGTTCCATTCAGTCTAGAATGGATTCTTTGCTCCCTTCCTCACACCCTTGTTGGAGTAGGAAATGGCAACCCACTCCAGTCTTCTTGCCTGAAGAATTCCACGGACAGAGGTGCCTGGCAGGCTGCAGTCCATGGGGTGACGAGACCAACACTTTCACACCCTCACAGACTGTCTTGATGTGTTTGGTTTTGTATCTCGGGCTAAAATTTGCAATCAGATTCCTGAGCAGGATGGTCTTAGGTGTCCGTCTGGGTCTGAGGTATTTTTGTGAACTCTTAGGAAGCTCAGTGGGGACCAATCTCCTGCAAATGGCAAAACTAGGAGCCAAATATGACAGCAAATGACTTCTCTTATCCTTCTGTGAAAAACTGAAGAGACAAGGGTTCTCATTGATGACTGATCTGTTTACTAATCCCCTAAAACACAGATTTACAACTCCTTCCCTGCTGCCCTGAGAAAGTAGAAAATCAGTAAGATAATTGGGAGGAGAGGGTATAACAAATTTGATTTACTAAAATCCTGACTTCTTGTTAATCACACTCCAGAGTAAAGGTAAAATGCAATTCTGAGTGTCAAATACTTAGATGGCAACACTCGCTCTGTTCTTACTGAAATCTTCTGTCAGTTATCACCAAACTTCCCCTAAGAGCCCAAAAATAAAACTTAAAAATGTCCATTCTATAAGGCTTGTAGGATTGAATATGAAAAAATTGGGAAGGTGTGTGTGCACTTTTGTGGGAACATGTCCTGTGTTTGGAAGGTCTTCACATCTCACTTTGTCTGGCAAACTCCTACTCATCCCTGAAGGCCCAGTGAAATATCACCCCCTGCCTGAAATCTAGTTCCACACTCCAGATAGCAGAGACTCCCCCCTCCTTTGTACCACCTCTTCTCAAACAATTGTATTTGTTGCCATTTCTCTTTTCATTTGCCCAAGCTCTTAGACTCCTGAATAGCTGGGCCCATGCCTTTTCAATTCTAGGATTCCCAGCTCCTAGAATGGGAACACACTCAGTACATGATGCAGGGATATATTCTAAAACGAAGTTAGAGATCCTTGGCAAATGACCGGCCAAAAGCAGTGATGGCAGGGAGGGAGAGATACTGCTATTCCACCTGGTAAAGAAATACAACTCAATCAGCACATTGATTATTCCTAGGAAAACCAAGTGGTTTTGTAACTAAGCTAGACTGTAAGCTTTCTTTTCACACTGTTATCAGAGTCTGCCACACAACACTCTCTGGAAGATGATGCCTATGAGTTTTTCAGTCTTATTTTCCCAGAATGTCCTTCACAGGCCCCTGCAATCTCTACCACTTGCTACTCATCCCCCCTGGATCTTCATTTCCTGCCTCTCTGCTTTGGCTCCTGCTGGTTCCTCTGCCTGGGCTGCCCTTCCCAATGTCTGCTCCTTCAAACCCACCTTGCACAGATGTGGGTGCCCTGCTCAGATATCCCCTTCCTCCAGAAGCTGTGCTGAATTCAGGCCCAGTCTTAAGCCCCTAGACTCGTGATTTCACTTCCCCTGAACTCCCACATGGTTCTCAGTCACTCTCATGTGGATAAAGTGTGTGCATGTGTGTCTTATCTCCTTAAACAGACTGCTTCATCTTTGCTTCCCCCAGAGACCCAGCAGTGCCGTGCACGCTCACTTCTGTCCAGTTACCCCCCGTCCCCACACCACCACAAGCCTGTGGATGAACATACCGTCTAACCTCTTGTCATGCATTCATCTATTCGCTATAAAGTAGCCAGACAATTCTTTTTTACAGCATAAACTCTTTATATCTTTTTACTTCTTTTTAACTGGAGGATGATTGCTTCACAACGTTGTGTTGGTTTCTGCCATATATCAACATGAGTCAGCCGTAGGTATACACATTTCCTCCCATTGAAATATGTACATTCAGTTCAGTTCAGTTGCTCAGTCGTGTCCGACTGTTTGTGACCCCATGAATCGCAGCATGCCAGGCCTCCCTGTCCATCACCAACTCCCGGAGTTCACTCAGACTCACATCCATCGAGTCCGTGATGCCATCCAACCATCTCATCCTCAGTCGTCCCCTTCTCCTCCTGCCCCCACTCCCACCCAGCATCAGGGTCTTTTCCAATGAGTCAACTCTTCGCATGAGGTGGCCAAAGTACTGGAGTTTCAGCTTTAGCATCATTCCTTCCAAAGAAATCCCAGGGCTGATTTCCTTCAGAATGGATTGGTTGGATCTCCTTGCAGTCCAAGGGACTCTCAAGAGTCTTCTCCAACACCACAGTTCAAAAGCATCCATTCTTTGGCACTCAGCCTTCTTCACAGTCCAGCTCTCACATCCTTGAGTCAACTCTTCGCATGAGGTGGCCAAAGTACTGGAGTTTCAGCTTTAGCATCATTCCTTCCAAAGAAATCCCAGGGCTGATTTCCTTCAGAATGGATTGGTTGGATCTCCTTGCAGTCCAAGGGACTCTCAAGAGTCTTCTCCAACACCACAGTTCAAAAGCATCCATTCTTTGGCACTCAGCCTTCTTCACAGTCCAGCTCTCACATCCATACATGACTACTGGAAAAACCATAGCCTTGACTAGACGAATCTTAGTCAGCAAAGTAATATCTCTGCTTTTGAATATGCTATCTAGGTTGGTCATAACTTTTCTTCCAAGGAGTAAGTGTCTGTTAATTTCATGGCTGCAGTCACCATCTGCAGTGATTTTGGAGCCAAAAAAATTAAAGTCTGGAACTGTTTCCACTGTTGCCCCATCTACTTCCCATGAAGTGATGGGACCGGATATGTACATTACCATGTGTAAAAAAGACAGCTAACGGGAAGTTGCTGTAGAGTGCAGGGAGCTCAACCTGGCACTCTGGGACAATCTAGAGGGGTGGGGTGGCAGGTGGGAGGGAGGGTCAACAGACTAATCTTTTAAAAATACAGGTTGGATCACATCATGCCCCTGCTTTAAAACCTTCAATGCCTTAGTTATTACTCTTAGGATACAAACCAAACTCCTTCCCCCAGTGCAGGAAGGATCCTCTCTACACACCACACCCCCTCCCTGCCAGTCCCTGCCACACCATTTCCTATCCGTCCCTTCCTCACCCCTTCCCAGCGTTTCCATGCAACGTCGTATTGCTAAATGGTTTCCTCTGCTTGGAATGCTCTTCCCCCAACCCTCTGCCCAGCTGGTTCGGTTCCGACTCAGCTTTCAGGAAGGCCTTTCTGGATCCGTGACCTTCCTGTGTTCGCCCTTTCTCTCTCTCTCAGCACACAGTTCTCTTGGGTCACGGTGTTTGTCACCGTTTGTAACTGTATTACAGTAGTCATCGATACTGTTAGTAGATGAGATTCCCAACCAGCCTTCCTTCATTCCCCATTTTTCCTTTGGTAGAACCCCCATTTTGTTCAAGTCTCCTCTCTCTGGAGGCCAAGTGCCTCCGGAGAGATAAACCCCGCCCCGAGGAGTGGGGTTCTGACCGGTTCAGGCACAAGTGTGAGATAGAGTTCTAGTTAATAAGACATTAGGAGAAGGCTGTTGAGGATTTCTGGGAAAGATTTTTTCCATGCTGATTTAAAAAAAGACACATGGGGGGGGCGGGGAAGACACAGTCCTTATTTTTCCCCTAGACAGTATTATGAAGCCGTGCCTGGAACAGTGGCAGCTATCTTGTGACCATGAGGAAAGCCACCTAAGAACAAGCCTTGTTTTAAGGAAAAGCGAATGAAACACTTAAAACCTGGGTCCTTAATTATGTTGATGAGCTCCTAAGTTAACCCATCTTGGAACTAATTTTCTCAGAATTTCTTTGTTGGTGAGATAAGTCTATTTATTGTTTAAGCTATTTGAATAGTATCTTCTGTTTTTTTCATTTAAAACATCCTGACAGACATACCACTATATTTTCAATTCTTGGCACAGCACTTGATATAGTAGGTGTTCAGAAAACTCTTACTGAATAAATTAAGACATTGGTTGCTTCTCACAGTTTTAGCTCAATGTTTGCAAAATTATTTCAAAGTTCTGTGTAAGCAAGACTTGCATCTGCTTTGCTCACAGATCGTAAACTCCTGTTGGATGCACTCATTCAATGGGAAGCTAAGAATGTTCCTAAGGCTTTCCTTTTGCTGGAGGGAAGGACCCCTGAAATTAAACTCATTGTTCTCATTATTCCTTGGCAGTCAACAATCACCTTCTCCTCCCTACCCACTCCAGTATTCTTGCCTGGAAAACCCCATGGACAGAGGAGCCTGCCAGGCTACAGTCCATGGGATCACAAAGAGCTGGGCCTGACTGAGCATGCATGTATGCCCCACTTTTAGAGCTTAGCATTTCATCCTTCTTCAACTTTTACTAACTTTTGGCGGCTTCTCTCTCAAACTCCCCAAACGGTGGAAACAGGTCTCAGTTTCCCCTCATTCTTTCACGCACTAGGCACATAGCAGGTGTTCTGTAGATCACTGATTGGTTAAACGAACCAAACTGAAGAAACCAGAACCCTACTTGAAAAAATAGTTTTATGACGTTTGTCATTATCACCCTTGTTTGCCTACAGTGTGGTACATTTATAATAGTAGGTAGAGTATGTACATCCTGTATCCTTAAATCTAACTTCAGCAGATACTGACATTGAGTACGGGAGAGGGAAGCCTCCAGAGGTTGGCAGGGAGACCTCATTTATTACACGTGAACTTGGCCTGAATTTCACAGAGAGGACACAGAAAACCAGTGTGGGTCTCTTTAGTCAGCAAGGCTGCTTGAAACCCTCAATGCTAAAAGCCTTCCTTCTCCAGGAAGATGTCATAAGTTAGTCCTGTCTAGCCTACTAGGTTAGTAGTTTATTTCTGCATAAAAAGTCATCACAAACTTAGTGACTTACAATAATACACATTCATTCTCATGGTTTTCATGGGGCAGGTGTCCAGGCAAGGCCCGGCTGGTCCTCTGTTCAGGTTCCACCAGGCTGAGATCAAAGTGTGGGCTGGGCTGCATTCACCTGGAAGCTTGACTGGGGAAGAGTCTGCTCCTAAGCTCCCTCATATTGTTGGCGGAATTCACTTCCTTGCAGTTGTAGAATTTAGGATCACAAGGACGGGGGCGCCTGGTGGGCTGCCTTCTATGGGGTCACACAGAGTCAGACAGGACTGAAGTGACTCAGCAGCAAGAGCAGCAGCAGCAACCCTTATGGCAGAAAGTGAAGAGGAGCCAAAAAGCCTCTTGATGAAAGTGAAAGAGGAGAGTGAAAACGCTGGCTTAAAGCTCAACATTCAGAAAATGAAGATCATGGCATCTGGTCCCATCACTTCATGGGAAATAGATGGGGAAACAGTGGAAACAGTGGCTGACTATTTTTCTGGGCTCCAAAATCACTGCAGATGGTGACTGCGGCCATGAAATTAAGACGCTTACTCCTTGGAAGGAAAGTTATGACCAACCTAGACAGTGTATTAAAAAGCAGAGACATTACTTTGCCGACTAAGGTCCATCTAGTCAAGGCTATGGTTTTTCCAGTGGTCATGTATGCATGTGAGAGTTGGACTATAAAGAAAACTGAGCAATGAAGAATTGATGCTTTTGAACTGTGGTGTTGGAGAAGACTCTTGAGAGTCCTTTGGACTGCAAGGAGATCCAACCAGTCCATCCTAAAGGAGGTCAGTCCTGGGTGTTCATTGGAAGGACTGATGCTGAAGCTGAAACTCCAATACCTTGGCCACCTGATGCGAAGAGCTGACTCATTTGAAAAGACCCTGATGCTGGGAAAGATTGAAGGCAGGAGGAGAAGGGGATGACAGAGGATAAGATGGTTAGATGGCATCACTGACTCAATTGACATGGGTTTGGGTAGACTCCGGGAGTTGGTGATGGACAGGGAGGCCTGGTGTGCTGCGATTCATGGGGTCACAAAGAGTCTGACACGATTGGGTGACTGAACTGAACTGAAGTTCTTCAAGATCAGCAACGGAGAGAACGTCTCTACATCACCGAGTCTCTGAGCCTAGACCCCTTTTTAAAGGGCCTGCTTGACTAGGTTAGGCCCACCTAGGATTATCTCTCTTTTGAGTAAAGTCAGCTGTTTAGGGTCCTTGATTAATTCTGCAAAGTCCCTTCATCTTTGCCATAGTCTGTGGGTGAGAAGCAAGTCTCAGTCCCTGCCCACACAGTGGGGCGGGATTACACACAGTCTTCTTAGGATTGGGGGTCATCTTAGGATTCTGCCTACCATCACTATAGAGTTCCAGTCTTCTCCTTCCCTGACTCACCAGCTGGGTCACTATTCCTGCCCTACACTCTCATAGCAGCCTTTCTACTTCCCCAACCACGTGTTCAACCACACATGATAGTAATTACTTGTTTAAGTGGCTGTTTCCCAGCTAGGCTGTAAGCTCCAGGAGTACAGGACCTACATCTGAGTTTTCCAGTGTTATCTTTTGTGCCCATCACATAATAGATTCTCAAAACATCTGCTAAATATCAATGCTGTGGAAGATGCTTATAAAGTCACTGTAATTATTTAGTTTGGTTGGTTACACATATCCATCTTATCCAGAAGAGGACATGCATAAGGCTATTCTTTTAAAGCATCCTCATATTAAGCACACTAGACATGAGGATCATTGCCATCTTTGAACTTTTATACACAAGGTACCTGGGCTTCCCTGGTGGCTCAGCAGTAAAAGATCTGCATGTCCATTTAGTAGGCAGAGGTTTGATCCCTGGGTTGGGAAGAACCCCTGGAGAAGGAAATGGCAACCCACTCCATTATTCTTGCCTGGGAAATCCTCTAGACAGAGGAGCCTGGCAGGTTATAGTCCATGTGGTTGCAAATAGGAAAGTTATGACCAACCTAGACAGTGTATTAAAAAGCAGAGACATTACTTTGCCGACTAAGGTCCATCTAGTCAAGGCTATGGTTTTTCCAGTGGTCATGTATGCATGTGAGAGTTGGACTATAAAGAAAACTGAGCAATGAAGAATTGATGCTTTTGAACTGTGGTGTTGGAGAAGACTCTTGAGAGTCCTTTGGACTGCAAGGAGATCCAACCAGTCCATCCTAAAGGAGGTCAGTCCTGGGTGTTCATTGGAAGGACTGATGCTGAAGCTGAAACTCCAATACCTTGGCCACCTGATGCGAAGAGCTGACTCATTTGAAAAGACCCTGATGCTGGGAAAGATTGAAGGCAGGAGGAGAAGGGGATGACAGAGGATAAGATGGTTAGATGGCATCACTGACTCAATTGACATGGGTTTGGGTAGACTCCGGGAGTTGGTGATGGACAGGGAGGCCTGGTGTGCTGCGATTCATGGGGTCACAAAGAGTCTGACACGATTGGGTGACTGAACTGAACTGAAGTTCTTCAAGATCAGCAACGGAGAGAACGTCTCTACATCACCGAGTCTCTGAGCCTAGACCCCTTTTTAAAGGGCCTGCTTGACTAGGTTAGGCCCACCTAGGATTATCTCTCTTTTGAGTAAAGTCAGCTGTTTAGGGTCCTTGATTAATTCTGCAAAGTCCCTTCATCTTTGCCATAGTCTGTGGGTGAGAAGCAAGTCTCAGTCCCTGCCCACACAGTGGGGCGGGATTACACACAGTCTTCTTAGGATTGGGGGTCATCTTAGGATTCTGCCTACCATCACTATAGAGTTCCAGTCTTCTCCTTCCCTGACTCACCAGCTGGGTCACTATTCCTGCCCTACACTCTCATAGCAGCCTTTCTACTTCCCCAACCACGTGTTCAACCACACATGATAGTAATTACTTGTTTAAGTGGCTGTTTCCCAGCTAGGCTGTAAGCTCCAGGAGTACAGGACCTACATCTGAGTTTTCCAGTGTTATCTTTTGTGCCCATCACATAATAGATTCTCAAAACATCTGCTAAATATCAATGCTGTGGAAGATGCTTATAAAGTCACTGTAATTATTTAGTTTGGTTGGTTACACATATCCATCTTATCCAGAAGAGGACATGCATAAGGCTATTCTTTTAAAGCATCCTCATATTAAGCACACTAGACATGAGGATCATTGCCATCTTTGAACTTTTATACACAAGGTACCTGGGCTTCCCTGGTGGCTCAGCAGTAAAAGATCTGCATGTCCATTTAGTAGGCAGAGGTTTGATCCCTGGGTTGGGAAGAACCCCTGGAGAAGGAAATGGCAACCCACTCCATTATTCTTGCCTGGGAAATCCTCTAGACAGAGGAGCCTGGCAGGTTATAGTCCATGTGGTTGCAAAGAGTCAGACGCAGCTGAGAATGCATAAACAGGCTATAATTTTTTTAAAAAATTGAAAATGATAAAGAGTTTTGGCTAATTAAAAAAAAAAAGAAAAATAGATGTTTGCCGCTTGCCCAAGACTCTAAAATGACAGAATGCTATAGAGGGATGGGAGATTCTCAGAAATTAACACAACCACCTGGGACACAGAGATCCCAAAGATGAAGGAAGTGGAGAGGCATTGGGATGCCACAGGGAATTCTTTCTAGCAGTCAGACACACAAATGATAGATGACGTGGCTCCCAACCAATAAGAAATCCAAATGCTGGCAGAGATCAAAGATGGTGTACAGGGAAAGCTGAAGCCCAGGGTGAGCTGAAGCTGCAAAAAGTACTCAGGATGACACAAAGAGCTCCTTAGTGTCAGAAGATGAACATAGAGGGTCACTGCTTGGTGCAGATGACGTCACATCAACAGATGTTGGCAAGAAAGCAGAACTACTCAGCTCTGACTTTGTCCATGAGTCATACAGGGAATGAAGACCCAGACAGAAGATGGTGAGGAAGCTGACAGCTGGTCTAAGGAAACTCCAGTCATCTAATCCAGATTCACTGAATTCTAGGAACAGAAAGATTTCATTTGTATGATCCCTAAAACCTTGTCAGTTGAAGCACCATGAAGACTGGGATTGATGCTAGAAAGCCAGGATGGATGGGTAAATGTGATTCTAGCTGTCTAAAAGTCATAAATTCTTAAAATGATATTGAAGACTTACCAGCTCATCCCTGGAAAGAATTCTAAAATATAGATTATTAAACAAAGGCACTTAGAAACAAAGGGGAATTGGAATTTTAGAAACTAGAATGAGTTTACTAAGAACAAGTTGGGCCAAAGCAAACTCTTTTCCTTTTTTTGAGAAGGTTTTCCTGATAGGTAAACCAGGATGGTGCATATGCAAATATAAAAGGGTATTTGGCCAAGATATTCCCTAAACACAGTAATTTAGATGATTTAGTGGGCCTAATAATATGTCCCTAGAATCTTCTTGAGGCATCAATGTCAATTTGTGCTTTTAACCTTTTAATAAACAACTTGGTCAGATTTACAAGTGACTCAAAAGCTTGGAGACTATCAACATGTAGAATAACAATCAGAATCCAAATATTGCCTGACTCATACTGAATCACAAAACTCCGAGTTTTAATTTAATGAGAGACATGTAAAGATTTACTCCTACAGCTGAAGATTCAATTGCCCCAATATAGGAAGGCAACTGCTCTTTAAGAAGGATGTATTTGAAGACGTCTAACCATTTGAGTTGACCGCGCACTCAACATGAGTCAACAGAATCGCATGGTTGCCAAAACAGCTAATGCTCCAAACTAACAGAAGTGCAACCAACTCTTGTGTCAGTTGGCTCTTGACTCAACCACCCACACAGAACCCGCATGATCTCTCTGTTGACCAGTGCAGATGGGCGCCAGCTCCCTAACTCGGAAGAGTCTTGTACACATCCTCTGCTATCCACAGTGCCTGTCCTCCATCAGAAGGGCTCCCATTCTGACCTGGCTGATGTTCACGTCTTTCCCCAGAACGCTTGGCTCAGATAAGAAGACACTGTCTAGAATGCCCCCCATTTCATTCAGTCCTTTTCCCCACCTGATCACATTTCAACAGCCACAGCAGACACAGCTCATATTTTGCTCACAAGGGACACAATCCCTCTTCTCCAGGCTTAGCTTCTTTCCTAGGCTTCAGAGTAGTCAGCAACAGGGATAGATCAGCATCTAATGACTCAAGAATCTGGCTTAATGATGGGCTTCTTCTCAGTATTCAGGTTGACACATCTGTCCAGGAGTTCACCTGCTTGACACAGGTCTACCAAGGCCATTCATGTGAGTCAAACCCATCAGAGCCATATTCCCTGAGTAAGGACACAGGCATTGGAGAAGGCAATGGCACCCCATTCCAGTACTCTTGCCTGGAAAATCCCATGGACTGAGGAGCCTGGTGGGCTGCAGTCCATGGGGTTGCTGAGGGTCGAACACAACTGAGTGAATTCACTTTCACTTTTCTCTTTCATGCATTGGAGAAGGAAATGGCAACCCACTCCAGTGTTCTTGCCTGGAGAATCCCAGGGATGGGGGAGCCTGGTGGGCTGCCATCTATGGGGTCACACAGAGTCAGACACGACTGAAGTGACTCAGCAGCAGCAAGGACACAGGCACACCATCCATGGCTCATGAGAGGAACTCAGGCAGTATGTAGACAAACAGTTCTGTCATCATAATTATGGCATTATTTTAATTCACTAAAGCTTTTGGACAAGTAACATGCTCACGTGGTTCAAAATGAACAAATATGAAAAATTATTCTGATCACTGCCAAACACTTTCCACCCACCAGGAACCACTTGTGTAACTTATCGGCATTCTCTTAAAAGAGATTTTAAGTATATACAAATGTAAACCCCTGGATGTGTTCATGTATGCTAAATCGCTTCATTCATGTCTGACACTGTGTCCCTATGGACCATTCATAGCCCACCAGGCTCCTTTGTCCATGAGATTCTCCAGGCAAAATGCTGGAGTGGACTGCTGTGCCCTCGTCCAGGGTATTAACCTCTTGGCCACTCTCCTTTTATGCACATACCATTTGATACAGAGTTCTGCACTTTGCTCTTTTCTCTTAACTAATATTAAGGGAAATTTTTCCTTATCAGGATATAGAGCACTTCCTCCCTCTTTTATGACTGTGTAGTTTTCCATCTTCAAACCAGTTTCCCACTGAAGGACAGATGGTCAGGTTGTTTATAATTACGTCCTCTCATGACAATGTTGCAACGAATGTTCTTGTGTACTGTGTGTGTCATTTCACACATCTGTGAACATATAAGGACATATTTATAGAAGTAGAATAGATGGGACAGAGAGTTTGTTTATTTTAATGTCTATTAGGAAAAAAGTATAGCTAGCATACCAAACCCACAATTCAGTTACATTTTATAATGAGGTGGGTTTTAAAAAAGTGAATTAATGAAAGAAAAATGCCATAAATAATAGCATAGGTGAAATGAAAATATGGCTAACAATTATGGAAGTGATATAGAAAGCGCTGGAATCTGATAAACACTGACTTCAAGTGGAACTATCAGCTTTCTTGACCAGAAGCCCCTCAAGTCTCCATTTCTTGCCACCTTCAAAGGCAGAGGCAACACACAGGAGTGGGGAGAGCTCTGGACTCCAGAGACCTGGGTTCGAACCTTGACTTTCCTCCAACTGGCTGTAGGTCTTATAGCCTCTCACAGCCTCCCTTTTCTTGGGTGGAAAAGTGTGTTGTGGGGGAGGAAAGATAGCACAGTCAAGGGCTTGGACCACAGTGCCTGCTTGATCAACAGAGGCTGTTATAAGCCAGCTATTTTGAGTGAATTAGGGAAAGAAGAGAACGCAGAATCCTTGCCCTGCTTTGCATGTCTCCCTCTGAATACTCCTCTACGCAGACATTGATCAGGGCAGTGAGAAGTGAAGCCATGTACAATGTATAATAGGATGTATGACCTGTGCAGTCGCTCAGAGCCCCAGGCTTATAAGGTCCCCACGCTTGGTTCAATTCTCCGCTGTCACCATCTTGGAGTGCTTAATGATTGTGAACAAGAGGACACATTTTCACTTTGCAGAAGGCCCTGTGAATTCTGTAACCAGTTCCATACATACTGTCAGTCACCCATGGCCTGCTCCCTCTTACAGATGAGCTTCTGTGGCTCCTGAAAGTTAATGGGGGAAGCCCATCCCACTGAGGCGTCTACAGAGTATAAAACCTGGTAGCTTCGCTGTGGCCTGGGTAACACTTTCTGTCTTAGTCTACCATCTGTAACAGACTTCTCAGCACATTGCTGAGCATTCCTCCAGGGGCGAGTCTTTGGGAGCCGCTCTAAGTTCCCCTAGGTTTCCCAGGGGACCTGAGCTGGTCAGAGCCAGGGCTGAAGGCGCCTCAGTGACTTCTGTCCCATCCATGCCCCTAAGTTCTATGGAAGCTCTTAAGCACGGCTGGCCCTCTCTCATCCTGGGTTTTTACCAAGAACGCTTTGTGAGGTCAGAAATTCTGGATTCAAATCTCAGCTCTGTCTTGTACTACCTAAGCCAGCCTTTGTAAGTCATGCCAATTCTCAAGAGTCTCAATTTCCACATCTGCAAAATGATTCTAAGATCAATGCCTTAGAGAGTGAAATGAAATTCCATATAAAAGTGGCACACAGCTACTCATAGGCAGTGGATGCTTTCAGAGTTTCAGATTCATGACAGAAAAGTAAACGAACAATCTTTGTTTGCTTCTTGAGGTGCTGATTCCCTGTTGTGACATTCCCGCCTCCCACTCCAGGCTGCTGTGAGCAAAAGGCTCTCAGCATGCTGGCACCACTTCCTTAGCCAGACCCTTGGACACCTAGTCCCACTCTGTCCCAACTTAAGCAGTTTTCTCTCAGTTTCTAGTTTGCCGGCTCTCAGCTCTGTAGCTGATTCCTCCTTAGAAATTCCTAGCACACGAAAGCTTTGCCGAACGCTTTATGATGCCAAGATACAATCAAAGGCATAAAATTCATGACACTCTGTCCAGTGTCATCAAAGCCTGAGAAAGCCCCCTTTTATACAAAACGGTGGACTTCCTGCTTTAGAATGTATTACAATTTTCCACTGAACAGAGATTTTCACCCTTCGTTCTCTCCCTCTTTCCACTCTTTGCCTACAAACTATAGGTGAGACATCTATTTCTTGCAGCCACTGTCCTTCCAGACACTCTGTTGCTTTCTCCTTCCATCTCTGCCTATTGGGACACAAAATCCTGGAAGGAAGATGGGGGAATAAGGAGTTTTGCAGTCTGGAGAAGTGATTCTTCTCTGGGCAACAAAACATCAAGAAGCTATTGTATTTGAAAAAGAATAGATATATGTATATGTGTAAATGAATCACTTTGTGCTGTACACCTGAAACTAACAACATTGGGTATCAACTATATTCCAGTGTAAAATAAAAATGAGAAAAAGAGGCTACTGTAGTTTCTCAGGCAAGAAAGAGCAATGCTAAAGCAGCTGCAAGAAGAAGGGAGAGAATAAATGCCAAAGACAATTTGGTTCTGCACATGGAGACAAAGAGGAGGAGGAATCCAAGAGCAAGCCGTCCCGGGGTTTTCAGCCAGCCTTGTGTCACGGTGCCTGCCACAGGAAGTGGAGGAGACAGAGAGGTAATTCATCCGCTCCCACAGGTTTATGCAAATAACTCTCAGAGCAGCGTGCTTCTGGCCACACTGTCTCTGCGAAGCATAAATCTGAGATGGGCTGATACGGCTTGAGAAAATGAGGGTTGAGCTTTAGAGAATTCCTAGGTGAGACAGGTGGAATCAATGGAGTATCCAGTGAGCCAGTGTTCAGGGAGACAGGGAAGAGTCTGAGGGATGCAGTCACACACGTCAGGAGGTGAAACCCTTTAAGGAGTGATGAAGGAGGCTGAGGGCCGAGCGAAGGCATTGGCAGCGCTGGGGCCTTGCACAGGGAGGCAGAAGTCAGGTTGTGAGGGGCCGAGGAGATGAGGGGAGGCAAGGGGCTAAGGCTGTGCCTCATAACATGCAGGGATTACCCTAGTTCCTCCACCGAGGATCAAACCCCCTGCCCCTTGCCGTGGAAGCACGGGATCCTAACCACCGGATCTCCAGGAAGCCCTTACACACTTGGGCTTGATGCTCTGAACATGCGGGAGGAGTGGCATTGCCCTGGGACTTCAGCCCACGCCCCCTTGCCCTAGGGTTTGTGAGCCCCACCAGCTTCAAGAGTCTTTCTGGAACCCTGCTGTCTGTAGTAACACCTCTCCTCTGATGAAATGTTTTTCTTCTTCTTCTTCTTCTTTTCCTTGCTGCATAAGCTCTAGCTGCCTTCCTCCTGAACAGAACTGAGCAGCTAAATTAGGCTAAAGAAACCCCAGCCCATTTCCACAATTGCTCCAAACAGGCCAAGAAAACACCCAGGGTTGCAAAGAAGGGCATAGTGACCAGCAGTCGGGATTCTGACTTCTCCAGAGCTCACCTGCCCCGGGGGGTGGGTGGGGGTGTCTTGGTCTAAGACAGACCTTTCCCACATGCACCTCCTCCCCTCTGGACACAGTCTGAGGCACCAGGCTTCTCAAGCAGTGTGGATGTGGAGGATGGGTAATGACAGCAAGAAAATCAGGAAAGAGAAGGCTGAGTCCAGTGACCCTCGGAGAGTATACCATTCTCAGATCTTTGTCAGAAATGAACAGGACCCGCCCTAGTCCCTTCTACCACCTCTCCTTCCCAGTGTGACTGCCTATTTGCCACTGTGGGTCCCCAAAGAGGAGTCCGAATCCATATTTGCCAGCTTCCCCCTGAGGACAATTAGGCATCTAATTGCGGTAGTTGCAGAGGCTGAAATCCTTCAGGGGTAGGAGGGGTTCTGGCAGTTAATGCTGGTAATAATCTAACAGTCACTCTCTATTGAGCTCTACTGTATGCCAAGCAAGTTCAAGCCCTTGGCTTGCATCATTTCATTCACTCCTCACCAAAACCCATTGTCGTAAAAGAAGCTGAGTCTTAGCTTCAGTAATTTGTTCAGGGTTACAGAGTTCATCAATGACCAGGCTTAAAACCCAGGTCTGTCTGACTTCAAAGGCAATTTATGCTCATTAAAGAAGAGGGGGGCTTCCCTGGTGGTCCAGTGGATAAGAATCCACCTGCCAATGCAGGGGATCTGGGTTCAATCCCTGGTTAGGGAGCTAAGAGTCCACATGTCGCAGAGGCAACTCAGCTTGGGCACTACAACTACTGAGCCAGTGTGCTCTGGAGTCTCTCTGCCACAACTAGAGAGAAGCCTTTATGCCATGACAAAGACCCCACGTGCTGCAGCTAACACCCGGCACAGCCAAGGAAAGAAAGAAAAAGGAGGGAAAGAGGAATGACCGCCTCAGAGCATCTCACCTCTTCTGGACGTTGTTGTTCAGTCGCTTCAGTCGTGTCCGACTCTTGTGACCTCGTGGACTGCAGCCCTCCAGGCTCCTCTGTCCATGGGATTTCCCAGGCCAGTATACTGGACTGGGTTACCATTTCCTTCTCCAGGGGATCTTCCCAACCCAGGGGTCAAACCTGGGTCTCCTATATTACAGGTGGATTCTCTACTCTCTGACCCACAAAGGAAGCTGAGGTCATTCGCCAAAGTCAAACGGAGACAAGCTCTTAAATTAGTAGATTTTCTCTGGCTGGAAAAGAAGCAGGTGAATCCTTGCTCCCTTGGGCTTTTAACTCTGGAAAAATCTGTGTAATCTGCTGAAGCTCCCACTGAGCTGTTTCCATGCCCCAAGCAGGGACTACTCAGAGAACCTCTCTCTTTGAATTCTAGGATCTCCATAGCAACCTGGGTACCAGCTGGAGGACCTGAAACTCAGCAGGGCTCTGCTTACCAGCCCTGAGGCAAAGCAGAGAGCAGGTGATAAACAGGAAGGATCCTTTATCAGAGGCCTTTTTTTTTTTTTAAGATACTGTTCTGCAGGTATAAAAAAAATGTGCTCAGTTAAAAATCAGATTCTTTTGCTCAGTTCTAGGTAAATTATTAACAAGTTGGCTGTTGGTTATGTTTTTAAGTCAAATGTTCATGTTTTAAATTTAGCATTTCAGGGTCCAGCAATTCACTTTCATTTTGTTCAGGCAAAATGTGACAATACTAATACCCCTGAATTAGCTCTAAAACAGCTCAACTACACTGTCATCATTTTCTTATCTATCTTTTATACTTGTTGCTTTAACTGAGAAACAGAAATGGAGAATTGAAATCCAAGGTTGAGATCAAGCTTAGGGAAGTCCTTAAATAATGAGGAAGCCTCAGCTTGGGTATTCCGGTGCCCTGTTAAGCACAGGTTGTCTCAAGATCCTTGCCCAGGGTAGGACGAACTGCAAGAGTGGCACTGGCATGTATCCACTACCGTGTGCAAAACAGAGAGCCAGCGGGAGCCTGCTGTGCAGCTCAGGGAGCTCAGCTCGGGGCTCCACGGTCACCTCGAGGGCGGGGGTGGTGGGCTGGAGGGAGGCCCAGGAGGGAGGGGATATACGCATACAGATGGCTGACTGACTTCGTTGTACAGCAGAAACTAACACAGCATTGAAAGTAATTACACTCCAATTAAAAAATAAAACACTCTACGTGTGATTGGGGGTGATAAGAGCCAGGGCAAAACACAGGAACAACTCCCATTCCTTTGAAAATACGCTCTACGTAGTATAGACTGGACACATTCCCAGATGAAAATGTCCTCTGCGTAAGGTCTTAGGACTCTGAACAAACGCATTCAGATGGATTCTGCTTTCCTCCAAAATTCAAGTGTTTCAGCCAGTTGGTTGTTCCTATGTGCTATCTTCCATGGACCAAAAGAATTTCTTCTCTTCTGGGTGTCTTTCAGCCACCTGGCTTTCAATAAGACATTCTCTACTTCTTAGAACATGAGAAATGACCCGTCTAGACCACAAATGATTCTTCTGGGTCCAGTTTGCAAAATCTTGAGCCTGTGTTCGATGGTTATCATGACTGCTCTAACTTCAGAAACGATTTCCATGTAAGCACCAGAGGTGGGGTTTCTGCACTTCAGCTGATTACTCCATGCTTCCGTTCACTGAACGCCCATCTGGGGAGATGAAACCCTAGAATCTTAGGTCTATTTGCTCCCTGTAAACTTGAATAAAAGCCCATCTGTTACCTTTGACGGTCGGTCCTCCAGTTTAGCTCTTAGAACCAAAGCTCCCATGTCAAGGGGGAACCAGGGGGATGTTTCCACTCAACTGGAGGGCAATGTTAGGCTGGGGTGTGAGGCGGGGAGGGGGCCAAGTGTCCAGGGGTGGATCCAGGCTGTGGAAGCCCTTATTCATAGTATTTCTTTTTGCTTGACCCATAGCCGGCCAACAGGCAGTTCTCAATGACCTGAATGCTCTCTCCCTCAGCCAGTTCCTGGGAGTCCCTAGAGTCACATTCAGAAATGAGGAAGTAAAAAGGGCTGTGGAATGAGCCTCTTTGTCATACGGTTCTCTTGTCCTAATTTGGTCCGGCAGGCCTGGGCACAGGAGCCTGGGAACCATATCTGCCTTGGCAAGGCTAGAAGGGAAATCTAGTGCCTTCTGTTTTCCCATTCGGTACTAAGGTGACATTCTGGATGAAAATCTCCAGAGGACGAGAGCTCAGCTGCAACTATCCTATTTATTTCCCCTTTCCTCTTCTTACCTGTTCTAGTTAGGACACAGATGCACTTTCCAGGCTTGGAATATGCATCTTTGTGATGCAGAAGGCAAGCAAAAGCATCCATCCCCCAAAACTGTACTTTTGTGGCAAATATTCATTTCCCCACTAATAGAGATACCCGGAAAAAAAATAAAAGTCTGTATTTTCCCAAACTTTCTATGTTTAGCTCTCCTTTTCTTCTGGTGGCAGAAAAATGTAATCTTATTAAGTTCCAGGCATACTCATAGACACTTCAAGTTTAAACCTACGCAGTTCCCTCCTCTGAAGTTTCCAAACTTCCCTAGAGTCTGTCATTTCCTCCCTTTTGAAGCTAACTAATTCTGGGATACTGGGCCTTCCATGCCTCTCCTATCAGTCCCCGTCCAGCCGGTTTCTCTTCCGTCTTTATCTTCTCCCAGGGGTGAGGAGGTGCGGAGTAGGGGAGAGGGTTTGGAAGGAGGAGGACGGTGGAGAGCCAATGAGACCCCCCCCACCAATTCTCCAATCCTCCACTCTATCTTTCCATGTTACTTAGGACCACTGCTTCTGAATTTAAAAGCCAACAATGGGTTGTCTTTCTTCTCTGGCTCCATCATGACAAGTCTCCTCTGACACAAAATGACAGCCTCCTGTTTCTCCATCGGAATGTGGGGAAAGGTCACAAAATGAAAGGGAGGGTGAGGGGGGGTGATTCCACTATTACGTCATTGCGTGTTGTTGTTGTGGAGAAGCTCTTCTTCTAAAGTTCCACCCCTTCTACTATTGACTCTCCACAATGGGTACCCCCTTGTTGGGCAAAGGGCTCAGGGCCACCGCTAGTGGCTCCCTTGGTCCAGGCTGGAACCCAGGGCAGATCCCCGGGGCCTGCCCCTCATCCTGGGGAGAGGTGTGCTTGGGCAGGCAGGCACACTGCGGAACCCTGCTTCCTCTTGCCCTTCTATCCCTTCTCTTCCCTTTTTTCTTTCTCTTTTATGCGCCCTCCCTCACTCCTTCCCATCTCTCTTTTTTTTTGTAAAACGCACACATTCAGTATGCACCTCGGTAACTACCTGTGTGTCATCACCAGAGTGCTCCCTTTTTATAAGAGACGGTGAGTGTAGTCTGGCAACTGGGACAAATACAGCATGGATTTGTGCACAAAATGGTCTGACTTTGGGTGCTGGCTGCTTATAAGTGTTTCTGGCTTCAGAGTTCCTTAGTTCCTTTCACCCCAGCTCAGATTGCTGGGCCAGAAGGCTCCACCAAGGAAACTTCCCCACCCAGAGGCCCTGCAGGGTCCCCTCTTCCTGCTGGGGAAGGAACTTGTCACCATCTGACCTCTGCAAAGTCCCAGATGGGAGTATCAGTGGATCTATTGTAGATCATCAGTCACATGAATGTCCTGCCCCAGATGAGGAGCTGTATCTTGTGGGAGCATCTCAGGGTCACCCTGCTGTGGTTTGGGCTGAGCTGTGGGTACAGGCCACAGAGCTGCATTTCCTGATCAAGCACTAGCATGGAGCCACGAAGCAGAATCAGAACGAGACTCAGCTGAGAATAGATCTAAAGTGGGTTGATATTTTTTTCTTAATTTCAACCATGATCATTGACAAAGTTTCTTCCTGCTCTCAGATGTTCCCACCATTAATAGGGTCTTGGGTCCCTTCAAAAGTCAATAGACCAATTTGTCCAGGGACTTCACTCTGAATAATGCTCACTGCCAGCTTTGGAAAGTTTGAAATTGGTACAAACTTTCTGAACATCTTGTAATACACTTTGATTCAGCATCCCACTTCTAGAAACCAGTTCTGTTGAAATGTGCAAGTATGCAAATACACATCGCCCCCCCACCCCGCCCCGCCACAGCACATATAGACAGTGCAGCAGTGTTTATAATAAGTATGTGAAAGTGAAAGTTGCTCCATGAGAAATGACCCGTCTAGACCACAAATGATTCTTCTGGGTCCAGTTTGCAAAATCTTGAGCCTGTGTTCGATGGTTATCATGACTGCTCTAACTTCAGAAACGATTTCCATGTAAGCACCAGAGGTGGGGTTTCTGCACTTCAGCTGATTACTCCATGCTTCCGTTCACTGAACGCCCATCTGGGGAGATGAAACCCTAGAATCTTAGGTCTATTTGCTCCCTGTAAACTTGAATAAAAGCCCATCTGTTACCTTTGACGGTCGGTCCTCCAGTTTAGCTCTTAGAACCAAAGCTCCCATGTCAAGGGGGAACCAGGGGGATGTTTCCACTCAACTGGAGGGCAATGTTAGGCTGGGGTGTGAGGCGGGGAGGGGGCCAAGTGTCCAGGGGTGGATCCAGGCTGTGGAAGCCCTTATTCATAGTATTTCTTTTTGCTTGACCCATAGCCGGCCAACAGGCAGTTCTCAATGACCTGAATGCTCTCTCCCTCAGCCAGTTCCTGGGAGTCCCTAGAGTCACATTCAGAAATGAGGAAGTAAAAAGGGCTGTGGAATGAGCCTCTTTGTCATACGGTTCTCTTGTCCTAATTTGGTCCGGCAGGCCTGGGCACAGGAGCCTGGGAACCATATCTGCCTTGGCAAGGCTAGAAGGGAAATCTAGTGCCTTCTGTTTTCCCATTCGGTATCTAAGGTGACATTCTGGATGAAAATCTCCAGAGGACGAGAGCTCAGCTGCAACTATCCTATTTATTTCCCCTTTCCTCTTCTTACCTGTTCTAGTTAGGACACAGATGCACTTTCCAGGCTTGGAATATGCATCTTTGTGATGCAGAAGGCAAGCAAAAGCATCCATCCCCCAAAACTGTACTTTTGTGGCAAATATTCATTTCCCCACTAATAGAGATACCCGGAAAAAAAATAAAAGTCTGTATTTTCCCAAACTTTCTATGTTTAGCTCTCCTTTTCTTCTGGTGGCAGAAAAATGTAATCTTATTAAGTTCCAGGCATACTCATAGACACTTCAAGTTTAAACCTACGCAGTTCCCTCCTCTGAAGTTTCCAAACTTCCCTAGAGTCTGTCATTTCCTCCCTTTTGAAGCTAACTAATTCTGGGATACTGGGCCTTCCATGCCTCTCCTATCAGTCCCCGTCCAGCCGGTTTCTCTTCCGTCTTTATCTTCTCCCAGGGGTGAGGAGGTGCGGAGTAGGGGAGAGGGTTTGGAAGGAGGAGGACGGTGGAGAGCCAATGAGACCCCCCCCACCAATTCTCCAATCCTCCACTCTATCTTTCCATGTTACTTAGGACCACTGCTTCTGAATTTAAAAGCCAACAATGGGTTGTCTTTCTTCTCTGGCTCCATCATGACAAGTCTCCTCTGACACAAAATGACAGCCTCCTGTTTCTCCATCGGAATGTGGGGAAAGGTCACAAAATGAAAGGGAGGGTGAGGGGGGGTGATTCCACTATTACGTCATTGCGTGTTGTTGTTGTGGAGAAGCTCTTCTTCTAAAGTTCCACCCCTTCTACTATTGACTCTCCACAATGGGTACCCCCTTGTTGGGCAAAGGGCTCAGGGCCACCGCTAGTGGCTCCCTTGGTCCAGGCTGGAACCCAGGGCAGATCCCCGGGGCCTGCCCCTCATCCTGGGGAGAGGTGTGCTTGGGCAGGCAGGCACACTGCGGAACCCTGCTTCCTCTTGCCCTTCTAGTCCCTTCTCTTCCCTTTTTTCTTTCTCTTTTATGCGCCCTCCCTCACTCCTTCCCATCTCTCTTTTTTTTTGTAAAACGCACACATTCAGTATGCACCTCGGTAACTACCTGTGTGTCATCACCAGAGTGCTCCCTTTTTATAAGAGACGGTGAGTGTAGTCTGGCAACTGGGACAAATACAGCATGGATTTGTGCACAAAATGGTCTGACTTTGGGTGCTGGCTGCTTATAAGTGTTTCTGGCTTCAGAGTTCCTTAGTTCCTTTCACCCCAGCTCAGATTGCTGGGCCAGAAGGCTCCACCAAGGAAACTTCCCCACCCAGAGGCCCTGCAGGGTCCCCTCTTCCTGCTGGGGAAGGAACTTGTCACCATCTGACCTCTGCAAAGTCCCAGATGGGAGTATCAGTGGATCTATTGTAGATCATCAGTCACATGAATGTCCTGCCCCAGATGAGGAGCTGTATCTTGTGGGAGCATCTCAGGGTCACCCTGCTGTGGTTTGGGCTGAGCTGTGGGTACAGGCCACAGAGCTGCATTTCCTGATCAAGCACTAGCATGGAGCCACGAAGCAGAATCAGAACGAGACTCAGCTGAGAATAGATCTAAAGTGGGTTGATATTTTTTTCTTAATTTCAACCATGATCATTGACAAAGTTTCTTCCTGCTCTCAGATGTTCCCACCATTAATAGGGTCTTGGGTCCCTTCAAAAGTCAATAGACCAATTTGTCCAGGGACTTCACTCTGAATAATGCTCACTGCCAGCTTTGGAAAGTTTGAAATTGGTACAAACTTTCTGAACATCTTGTAATACACTTTGATTCAGCATCCCACTTCTAGAAACCAGTTCTGTTGAAATGTGCAAGTATGCAAATACACATCGCCCCCCCCCCCCGCCCCGCCACAGCACATATAGACAGTGCAGCAGTGTTTATAATAAGTATGTGAAAGTGAAAGTTGCTCCATTGTGTCCGACTCTTTGTGACCCCATGGACTATACAGTTCATGGAATTCTCCAGGCCAGAATACTAGAGTGGGTAGCCGTTCCCTTCTCCAAGGGATCTTCCCAACCCAGGGATCGAACCCAGGTCTCCTGCATTGCAGGCAGATTCTTTACCAGCTGAGCCACCAGGGAAGCCCAAGAATACTGAAGTGGGTAGCCTATCCCTTCTCCAGGGTATCTTCCTGACCCAGGAATTGAATTGGGGTCTCCTACATTGTAGGCAGATTCTTTATCAGCTGAGCTACCAGGAAAGCCCCATAGTAAGTATAAAAAGATTTTTTTTTAAGCCAAGTGACCACCAATAGAGTGATGTTTAGATACATTATGGTATCTGTGTACAGGATGAGGTCGATCTGTGTGGGCTGATATTAAAAGATGGCCAAGCCTAGAAGACCCGAATAGACATTTCTCCAAAGAAGACATATGGATGGCCAATAGGCACATGAAAAGATGCTCAATGTTGTTAATTATCAGAGAAATGTAAGTCAAAAGACAGTGAGGTACCACCACACTCCAGTCAGAACGACCAACGTTAAAAAGTTACAACCAACAAATGCTGGAGAGGATGTGGAGAAGAAGAACCTTCCTACAATGTTGGGGGGAAAGTAGGTTCGCACAGCCACTCTGGGAACAGTGCGGAGCTTCCTCAGAAAACTGAAAAGTAGAATTACCATATGATCCAGCAGCCCCACTCCTGGGCATATGTCCAGACAGAACTTTAATTCAAAAAGATATCACACCCCTGTGTTCATGGCAGCACATTCACAGTAGACAAGGCATGGAGACCACCTGAACGTCTATTAACAGATGAATGGAGAAAGAAGGTGTGGCACATATATGAGGGAGTGAGGTCACTCAGTCGTGTCCAGCTCTTTGCAACCCCGTGGACTGTAGCCTACCAGGCTTCTCCATCCATGGGATTCTCCAGGCAAGAGTACTGGAGTGGGTTGCCATTTCCTTCTCCAGAGGATCTTTCTGACCTAGGGATCGAACCAGGTCTCCCGCATTGCAGGCAGACACTTTAACCTCTGAGCCACCAGGGAAGCCCATGGCACATATATGCAGGTATGCAATGAAGTACTAAAAAAGCATGGAATAATGCCATTCGCAGCAACATGGGTGCAGCTGGAGATGATCGTACTCAGTGAAGCAAGTTGGACAGAGAGCAACAAATACTGTATGATATTACTTTTATGTAGAATCTAAAATATGATACAAATTAACCTATTTATGAAGCAGAAACAGACTCACATAGAAAATAAACACGTGGTTACTAAAGGAGAAAGGGAAGGGGGTGGGATAAATAAGGAGTTTGGGATTAACATATGCACACTACTGTATATAAAATTAGGCTCTACTGTATAACACTGCTGCTGCTGCTGCTGCTGCTAAGTCGCTTCAGTTGTGTCCGACTCTGTGCGACCCCATAGATGGCAGCCCACCAGGCTCCCCCATCCCTGGGATTCTCCAGGCAAGAACACTGGAGTGGGTTACCACTTCCTTCTCCAATACATGAAAGTGGGAAGTGAAAGTGAAGTCGCTCGGTTGTGTCCGACTCTTTCCGACCCCATGGACTGCAGCCCACCAGGTTCCTCTGTCCATGGGATTTTCCAGGCAAGAGTACTGGAGAGGGTTGCCATTGCCTTCTCTAACTGTATAACTCAGGGAGCTATATTCAGTATACTATAATAAACCATACTGGAAAATTTTTTCTAATGTTTATTGTTTTAAGCTACTGTGTTTTAATTTGCTATGTGGCAGTAATTAGCTAATACATTCTTGGTCATTTTTATTGTTTGCTGCTGCTGCTGTCCAGCCGCCCAGTCGTGTCCGACTCTTTGCGGCCCCATGGACGGCGGCGTGTCAGGCCTCCCTGTCCCTCCCCATCTCCTGGCATGTGCCAAGTTCATATTCACTGTGTCAGTGATGGTATCCAGCCATCTCATCCTCTGGCGCCCTCTTCTCCTTCTGCCCTCAATCTTTCCTAGCATCGGGGACTTTTCCAATGAGTCGTCTGTTTTATTGTATAACATTTATGTATTTAACCAACATTTTCTGCACTTCTGCTGTGTATTGAGTAACTGTGGTAGACAGGGGAGAAATATGAGCAAAAACAGACATGATTGTTTTCATGAAGTAGACCATTTAGTAGTGACAAAGATTATCAAATAATTCTATGTAAATATAAATTACAATAGTGCAGAGTGCTACACAAGGAAAGGGCTATAGCTTTGCAAGGCTATGAAGGGAACCTAATTCAGACCAGGTGGCATCAGGAAAAGTTTGCCTGAGGAACTAAACTGAAGGAGGAGTTAGGTCAATGGGAAGGGGAGGAGGAGAGCGTTCCGGGCAGAGGAAGTAGCAGACGCAAAGGCCCTGTGGCTGTAGCTCAGAGACTGAGGACGGCACCGAAGCTCAAGGACAGAGGCCAGTCCACACAGAGTTTTGTGGCCACGTTAAGGAGTTTGGGTTTATACGGAAACCAATGGAAAGCCTTTTAAGAAGTAGAGAAATAAATTATGATTTTGCTTTTAGGATCTTTGATTTAAATATGACTGTGAAGGGAACAGATTGAAAGGCATCTGTGACATCAGTGAGAAGACTGTTTCGGTAATCCAGGTATTTAATGTGTTAGTTGCTCAGTTGTGTATGACTCTTTGCAACCCCATGGACTATAGCCCACCAGGCTCCTCTGTCCATGGAATTCTCTAGGCGAGAATACTGGAATGGGTAGCCATTCCCTTCTCCAGGGGGTCTTCCCAACCCAGGGATCAAACCCAGGTCTCCTGAGTTGGAGATGGATTCTTCACCATCTGAGCCACCAGGAAATCCAGGTACTGTTACCATCAAATAACATGTTTATAATTCCCAAGCACAATCAGTTTTTTTTTTTTTTTCTCAATATTCTCTAGAAAGAGTAACATATACAGACATAATATGTAATGTCATAATATTATATAGACATAATTTTTGGCTTCTGAGAGTCTATCATGTAAAAAATTCAGCAATGGTAGGACCAAATGGAGTGGCATACAGACATGTAAGAGAGCTGGAAAATTGAGAAATAACTCCAGCAAAGACTGAGATCAATCAATTGTTTAGTACAGAAAGGAAATATAACTAACATTTCTTGAAAGTTAATAGACATCTTAGACATTTGACACTCCTTATTGATTTATGCCCCATAACAACTTCATGCTGCAGATGACATTATATTTACCTTACAGATGAATACACAGGCTCAGAAAGGTTGAGTGACTTGACAGAGATCACATAGCTTGTGGGGTCTGTTTATTTCAAAGTGAAAGCTTGTTTTATTCCATGAAATTACCTGCATTTCCATTTGAAGTCCTTCATGTAGTGGAAAAAGTTTTGTTTATAACCAGACACTTACCAGATTCCAGGTGATCACTATAACGCATATGTTTCTCTAAGCAATATGATTCTCCAAGCTAACTTCATTAAAACGAAGACAAAAATATCAACACTCATATATTTAGCATTTAACAAAAGGTACCTGGTCCTTCAATAATATATATAAGGGACCCTAGTTATAAACAAGTTTTATAAAGTGACCAAAAATAAGTAATCCATGGACTCTGCTATAGAATAATCTATTCATGAAACATTTTTATTTTCTAAAATGAGAATCCTCTGAGACATTTTCTTCCTTTATGCTCTATCCATGGAGTTGCAATGATAGTATGCATTTTAGCAAAATGTGATCTACCCTATTCCTCATAGCTGATTGGTCCAGAGGTTGGTTCTAAACTCAAACTGGGCCAATTGGAATCCTTCCTTGGCACTTTGGAAGTTGAACTGAGGAAGAGAAGTCAGTTTTGGTCTGGGCACCTGAGCTTCAAGATGGAAAACTCACAGCCTTCTGGGGGACACATCTTGTCATGTGATTGGTAAAGATGAGGAAATTGGTAATAAAATTAAGAATGGAGTAGACCAGCAGAGAAATGTAAGTATCAGGTTTAGGTGGTAGCTGCATAATGTTAAACAGAACTTTAGCCAACTTTTTCTAGCACAGCACCCAGCAGCACCATTTACACCAATCTCCCATGAGCGGCACACATCAGAACACAACTGTGTGGCATGAATGGAGTTCCCTGGAGTTGTGATAGGAGACATCCCCATTTTTAGTTGAAGATGGGGTGTAGATGAAGGCCGGGACCAAATAACTCAAGTGGTGTGGTGGTGGTGGTGTTTAGTTGTTAAATCATGTCTGACCCTTTGTGACCTCATGGACTGTAGCCTGTCAGGCTCCTCTGTCCCTGGGATTCAACAGGGAAGAATACTGGAGTGGGTTACCATTTCTTCCTCCAGGGGATCTTCCCAACCCAGGGATCGAACGCACATCTCCTGTGTCTCCTGTGTTGGTAGGCGGGTTCTTTACCACTAATGCCTCCTGGGAAGCTAAGTCAAGCATATCTTCTTTTTATCTGAGGACTAAGAAAATTTGGAACCAGTGTTCAATCATAGAGCAGAATCATGGTACCAGTTAATTTACTTGTTTTAATGCTGATAATGAACAGAATTCTGGGACACTGATTTCTGATACCATGCTGTTCCCTCAGGCTGGTATCCCCTTGCTGCTCTTGTCTATCTGGAAAACTCTTTTTTAAAAAGAATTTATTTTATTTGTTTACTTATTTTTGTCTGTGCTGGGTCTTCTTTGCTGTGTGTGGGCTAATTTCTAGTTAGAGTGCGGGCTTCTATTGCGGTGGTTTCTCTTGGGGGCACAAGCTCCGAGCGTGGTGGGTTTCAGTAGTTGCAGCCCTACTTGGGCTCAGTAGCTGTGGGGCGTGGGTCTAGTGGCCTTGTGGCAGTGGGATCTCCCTAGACCAGAAATGGAACCTGTTTCGCCTGCATTGGCAGGTGGATTCTTAACTACCGAACCACCAGGAACATCTTGGTAAACTCTTAAAGCCTTCAAGACCCAGTGGAATGGTTATATTCTCAGTTTTCCCCTAACATTCAGTCTTGGAGAGGCATTGCTCCTCATCTGATAGTCTGTAACTTCACTCCTTTCTCTATTCTGGCTTGCGTCCTACGGAATTGTAGTTGTTGCTGGTGTGTCTATTCTCTAGAATCTAGGACCTGAAAAGGACTGACTCTTGCATATACCAAATAGCCCCTGGCATATAGATATTTGATTAAATGACAGGGAAATTGTACTTAATGTGTGAAATACTCTGGGTAGTGTTAGCTGTCCATCTTAAGAAAAATACCCTTAAATCAAAAAAGACAAGCAAGCTAGTTAATTAGTAGCCCTGTGGGACTTCTGCCTGAGGACAGTCTAGTCACTGGGATTCTTAAATCTGCAATGATTAAGAAGGGGGAAAAAAAATCAATGTTTTAAAATAAAAAATCTAAAATGAAAGATCATAAAAACAATAGAGGAAACTTTAAGAAAATTAATTTTTTAATTTTGAAGCTAGGAAAACTTTTCTAAATATGACTTGAGTGCTAAAAGCCATGAAAGATTAATAATCAATTACAGAAAAAGGAAATAACTTTTTTAGTCATAGTAAAAACCATCATAAAGTCAAAAGACAAACCGAGAAAATATTTGACATTTCTATGACAAATAAAAGGCTTACATTGCTATGAGAAAAAGAGCTCATACAAATCAACAAGAAAAAAAAAGCCATCAATTGGGCAAAGGAAGTATAGAAATACAGAAAAGAAAATACAACTGGCTCTTAAACATACGAAAAGATGCTCAACCTTATTCACATGAAAAGAAATGCAAATATATACTACCATTTTTTAACCTATCAGATTTGCAAACAGAAATGTTTGATTTATAGACACACAGGGAAGGTGAGAGAGAGGGGATAAACATTGTCCTACATCACCAGAGGAAGTGTAACTGATGTTCTAAGGAAAGCACTCTATCAAAATTATATATATACACCCTTTGATCTAAAATTGCACTTTAGAAAAATTGTTTATAAACAGAGTTGAACATACATAAAATGGTTTACACAGTGTTGTACATCATTAATTCATCATAATATAATTTATAAATTCAAAAGATGAGTGAGTGAGTGAGTGAAGTTGTTCAGCTGTGTCTGACTCTTTGCGGCCTCATGTACTGTAGCAGCCTACCACGGTCCTCTGTCCATGGGATTTTCGGCAAGAGTACTGGAGTGGGTTGCCATTTCCTTCTCCAGAGGATCTTCCCAACCCAAGGACTGAACCCAGGTCTTCCACATTGCAGGCAGACGTTTTACCGTCTGAGCCACCAGGGAAGTCCAGAAACCACCTAAATCAGAAAGAAATGTTTAGATCACTTACAGGACACTTATTTATACAATAAAATATGATGCAGTCAGTTATAAAAGAGAATAAGGAAGTTCTTTCCATACTGACAGGAAATTATTGCCGAAATAGTTTCCAAATTATTGCCAAAAGGGCTTCCGTGGTGGCTCAGACAGTAAAGAATCCTCCTGCAATGCAGAAGACCCAGGTTCACTCCCTGGGTCAGGAAGATCCCCTGGAGAAGGGAATCTCAAGCCATGGAGTGTTTCTCCACGGACAGAGAAGCACGCGGCTACAGTCCATGAGGTCACAAAGTGACACAACTGAGTGTCTAAGCACATGCAGACATGCTTAACAAAAAACCAAGGTGCAGAACATTGTTTATAGGATGCTAGTATTTATACAAACAAGGGGGGATATATGGGTATTTGCTTATAAATGCACACACTGTAAGGATGCCCAGGAATTGAGTACTATTAGTTGATTGTTAAAAGGGGAAGGGAAAATAACCATAGTAAATCTTTCTTTTTGTCTTTTGGATATCAAATCATACAAACAAACTACTTATTTGAAAATAAATAAGTAAAAAGTTAAAATGAAAAAAATGACAAAACACACTGACTTTTAACTCAGCCACCAAATAGAAGAAAATCTTATTTATAGGTATTTCTGGAGTCTTGATTCAATTTTTGGATAAACAAAAGAAGGCATGGTGTTATTCAGCAGCATTGTCCATTTACAGCATGACCCTTAAGAGCTAACATGTCTAGATAGTCCTAGGTATAGAATGGAGAAAGTAGCATGGAAATATAGACACTAGTGAAGTTGCTCAGTCATGTTCAACTCTTTGCGACCCCATGGACTGTAGCCTACCAAGCTCCTCTGTCCATGGGATTTTCCAGGCAATAGTACTGGAGTGGATTGCCATTTCCTTCTCCAGGGGATCTTACTGACCCAGGGATCGAACCTGGGTCTCCCACATTGTAGACAGACGCTTTACTGTCTGAGCCACCAGGGAAGTCCAAATATATACACTGCCATATATAAACTAGAGAGCCTGTCGGAATTTGCTATATGATTCAGGGAACTCAAATTGGAGCTCTGTGATAACCTAGAGGGCATGGGGTAAGGTGGGAGCGAGGTTCAAGAGGGAGGAGACATATGTATACCTATGGCTAATTCATGTTGATATATGGCAGAAACCAACAAATTATTACAAAGCAATTATCCTTCAATTAAAAAATAAATATATTTTAAAAGACAGCAGAAAAAAAGAGAAAATCCTAGATATAAACAGAGTCAGGAAAGGTGATATAAGTTCATGCATATGGTTTCATCGTATCTTAGACAGTGATGCCAGAATAATAGAGCTGTTCCATGAGAATTCCCTCGATGCCACTGACACATGAGCTGGAATCTGTCTCGATTGGATCAAGGCTATTTGAACCTAGGAGGAATTTATTCTTTGCATAGCTCTCAAAGTTTTTCTTCTAATATGTTCTCCTGTTCAGGCATCCTAAGACCCATCCACAAAACTTGGGGATATCTTAGTCAAATGATTTGGCTCAATCAGCATTATACAACTGATAGACACCTGCTGAGTATCACATATTCAAGCGATTATACAGAATGAGGGAGACGTGACTACTATGCCTCTAAGAAGGCCATAGGGTCTAGTAGGAAGGTCAAGAGGGTGTCCCGGAGAACATTAGCCGAATGCTGGGCTAGGAAATATGCAAGTCTTAGAATGCTGGCCTGTGAAATTCAAATGAGTCATATACCATTCAATTTGTATTTCATGTATCCAGCCTTTAGGCTACTGTCTCATAGCAAAAGAGATGCAAGCATAGATAATTGATTTTTATTGTCTTTAAACGTCCAAGTAACATAAGTGGTGAAGGAAAATGGAAATAAGGGTGAACTGTGTGTCCTCCGGGGCTTATGGTTCATCAGTGTAGGGATATAGCGCCACCTTGAGGCAGATGTTGTGCTGTAGTTCTGGGTGTCTCAGGTTTCTGTAGCTTGACTGGCTGGTATGAGGCACCTGGATTTTAGCTCACAGAACATTTTAACATAGCAGTTTTCATGTATTCTGTCAATTATGTTCGGCTAGGCAGAGAAGGGGTAGGGCAAAGATCCACGGAAGGAATATGAATGAAAGAAGCCTTGTTTAGAGCACCCTGTTTCTAAAATGTTCTGAGCCCATTCAGTTTATTATTGGGCTTACCTTCCCATTCCCAATCACTTTGATGTGCTTTTGTACTTTCTTTTGTCTATAAGTCGAAGTTATTCATAAATCTAAAGAGAAAATAATGCAATTAAAACTTGGTCTTAGATTTGGGGTTATTTGCTCAGTTGCTGGCCAAAGCAATCTATAGAAATAAAAATCAGCCTTTTTGCAGTTTAGAAAGAAGCATTTCAAGTATTCGGAGCCATTTGGGGAATTGTGGGAGGGCGTTACTTAATGTGCCTGAGAACCGCATATTTAATTATTAGAAATGATTCTGAGAGCATGGGCATCAGATAAACTGAGAGAGAGGAGAAAATGGAGGAGGGCGGTAGATGCAGGGACTGGAGGAAGAAGAAGGAAATAGAGAGTAAAGAATTAGGAAGAGGGAAGGACACAATGCAATGCAAGCAAGAAGTGGGAAGAGTGGAGGCAAATCACAGCAGATCAGAACTTACCCAAACGGTGCTGTGTGATGCTGGCAGATCACAGCGGATCAGAACTTATCCAAACCCGTCCAAACCCAGCTGGCGTGAGACGGTGCCGTGCGACGCTGGCAGATATGTGATGGCACCGTGGACGAGGAGCCCAGTCAAACGTTTGTTATGGCTGAGTGCCTGGTGAATGGTGGCTGGGTTCCTTATCCATGCCATCTGTGATTATGATTCTGACTTCCTCAAGCCCAGAGTTATCTCAGGAATTTCCCATTCCCCAGGATTCCCACATAAAAACTCTAATTTTCAATCTTAAAACTAGAATGTGAGGGCACCCCAGAAGTGTGGACAGAAATAAGCTTGCAATTCAGGAGACTTCCAAAATGGAACACTACATGATTATATTGAAGGTGGACAACATGGATCAATTAAGCAAATAATTTTTAGTTTATGACCAATAATCTGTTTAACTTGACTAATGAAATGAGAATTGTAGCTCTGGTTCTTGCTAAATGGAATTATGATGAAACTAATGAAAATAGAAGTTCATTAGTTAAAAGACATCCTCTAGGGATTTCCCTGATGGTCCAGTGGCTAAGACTCTGTGCTTCCAACACAGGGGACCTAGGTTCAATCCCTGGTCAGGAAACTAAGATCTCACATCACCACAACTAAGACCCAACGCAGCGAAATTTTTAAAAAAGACATTGTCTATGAAAATATGGAAAACGGGAATCTAGTGGGGAGCTGCTGTGTAGTATAGGGAGCTCAGATTGATCTCTGAGGTGACCCAGAGGAGTAGGGTGGTGAGGGTTTGAAAGAGGTTCAAGAGGGAGGAGATATATGTATTCATATGGCTGATTCACTTTCTTGTATAGCAAAACTATTGTAATACTGTAAAGCAACTATCAGTTCAGTTCAGTTCAGTTGCTCAGCCATGTCTGACTCTTTGTGACCCCATGGACTGCAGCACTCCAGGCTTCCCTGTCCATCACCAACTCCCGGAGTTTGCTCAGACTCATGTCCATTGAGTCAGTGATGCCATCCAACCATCTCATCCTCTGTCATCCCCTTCTCCTCCTGTTCTCAATATTTTTCAGCATCAGGGTCTTTTCCAGTGAATCAGTTCTTCACATCAGGAGGCCAAAGTATTGGAGTTTAAGCTTCAGCATCAGTCCTTCCGATGAATATTTAGGACTGATTTCCTTTAGGATTGATTGGTTTGATCACCTTGCAGTCCAAGGAACTCTCCGGAGTCTTCTCCAACACCACAGTTCAAAAGCATCAATTCTTTGGCACTTAGCTTTCATTATAGTCCAACTCTCAACTATACCCCAACTAAAAAAATACTGGGTGCAAAGCAAGACATAAGAGAAACTATACACTTTGAGGACCCCAACTCTCCGTCACTTTTCTCTTTTCTAGAGGAGTTACATATGTTATGGGATTGGCCTCTGCCTCATACTTTAGAAATCATCAAAAGGCAAGTAAAACTCACAATGAAAAACTAGCAGTGCCATGCTGTGCGCCGCTGAGTGTGCCTCCAGCGTTGCAGCACTTCTCCAGATCTCTCTTCTGATTTCTAGGCTTGTTAACTTCCGCATCTTTAAAGGGATTCTGAGGAGGTTTTGTCTCTCAACAGTAACCCTCAAGTATTAAGATTTGAGATGTCCAGAGAAAGTTTCTCTGTCCTGGAAACATCTGCATTCCCCAAGCACTGGAGCTGTGTAAGAAGTGGGGTATGACTTGGGAGTCAGGCAGATCTGAGTAGGAATCCGGTTCCTATAAACTGTGTGTCTTTTATCTATTCTCAAGCGTCAGTTCTGAAAATAAAATATGATGGTACTGACACATACTGAGTACTCACTAAAGGGTGGCTTTTGTGTTTTAGTCTAACTACTGTCACGGGCTTCCTAGGTGGCTCAGTGGAAAAGAATCCGCCTGCCAAGGCAGAAGACGCAGGTTCGATCCCTGGGTCAGCTTCCTGACCCTGGAGAAGGAAACGGCAACCCACTTCAGTATCCTTGCCTGGAAACTTCCATGGACAGAGGAGCCTGGATGGCACAGACCACGGGGACGCAAAGAGCTGGACACGACTGAGCGACTGAGCTCAGAACTGCAGCACCAGCTCCTCTCGCTGGGAATCTTGCTTTGGAAATTAAAAGCCGTGACTACCACACGCTGGGAGCACTGCGCCTTTGGTTTCCTGCTATTTGTGCTCTATCTGTATTATATTTCATACGTTTCATAAACTTGGGTAACTCTGGGCCGCAAGGACCTTTTTGTAGGACTTTTAAAGTTGTTTCAATGTTTCAGACTACTTTGAAATGACCTTGACATTTTAAGAAACGATGAAAAATATTTAAAGGATAAAATTATTCATTTCCATTTTTACAAGTGAAACTCTCTACTGTTAAGATGCTGTCTTTCTTATAAAATTTCCCATTCTTTTACTACTATAAAAGGGGTGAGGGACTTCCCTGGTGGTCCAGTGGTTAAGAATCTTCCTGCCACTGAGGCGGGTTTCGATCCCTTCCAGGGACACGAGTTCGATCCCAGCTCCTGGAGGTTTTCACACGCCATGGGGCAACAAAGACCTCACGCCACAACTACTGACCCCACACTCCAGAGCAAGTGCTCTGCAACAAGAGAAGCCTCCACAATGAGAAGCCCAACCAGCACAGAGAGCAGCTAGAGAAAGCCTGCACACAGCAGTCAAGACCCAGCGCAGCCCAAAAGGAATAAATAAATAACCTAAACTTACAGGGGGGAGGGTAAGACTAAGTAACCATCAAGGTCTATTTCAGCTAAAAATTTTTTTTGAAAAGCTTCTGACTTCTTTGAATGCCTCATGAAGATACTTTACCAAAACTTAATCCTCTTAATAAATAAATTTCACTGTCTATAACATTATGTTAAAACATTAAACCCATAAAACAGCAACAATGAAACCTACTGCAACTTTCTCATCTTTCTACTCCTTCCTTTTCAGTTGGACCTGCCCCTTCTGCCCGTGCAAGGCCAAGTTCAGACTGATCTGTCTCCCTTTATTCCAGTCCACCCTGATCTTGCTACTCCCTCAACAGGATTCAGTGCATCTACAAATACTGTGTACCAGTAATAGGACACTAGAAATAAGAGGAATTGGAGAAAACAAAAGATGTTCAGATTCCCAAGTGTCACAGCCAGAGGTGAATTTATCATGTAGTGAAGGAAGGGTAAGCCTCAGGGCTCCTGACAGCGCGTGCCCCTGCCCAGACCCTATTTCAATTTTAGGATTGTAATGCATATATTCTTTTCCTTAAGGAGAGCTCTTCCTTAGAAACCTGGATCAGCCACCTTTGGCCATAGTAATGTAAAAAAAACCCCACCACTTTTACTACTCGTAATAATGTTCTTGCCTTTTCTTTGAGAGGATTAGGTTAATAAACAAAAATACATGCTGTCATTTTACTCATGGAAAGGAAAAAAAAAAAGAGAAAGAGGAAATCTAGCACATTCACAAAGGCAGACCTTCTCAAAATCGGGAAAGTGGTATTAGAGCGGAAGAAAACCGTCAACTAACCAAGTAACTAACTCCATCCTTCTTGGTTGGTCCTCCAGCAGTGCCTGTGGGCAGCTCTCCAAGGAGCACTCAATGGGGAAAGAATGCTAGCTCACCCCTAGGGCAAAGGGGCAATTCAAGTCAGGAGAATTCACATATGCTTTTTAACTATTTTAAGAAAGGTCAGAGAAACAATGTCACCCCTAGGAGGGGCCGAGGCACTGGGGCTCGAAAGGAGGCCGGTCTACAGGGAGCCACAGAGACACAGCACGCAGGGCTGACTGGGCACTGGGCAACAGAGCAGGCGGGGTGAGGAGGGTTAGGAGCCTGCTCCAGAGCCGGGAAGACCCCAGCCCCTCTACCTATCACCTAGGATTGTTTCGAGGACAAACGGATAATGCCTGGACAGACTGGGGAGCAGTCGCCAAGGGCACAGGTTCTGGAGCCAGCCCAGGTTAGAATTCCTGAAACCTGATTGACCATGGGCATGTTTCTTAACCTCTCTGTACCTCAGTTTCCTCATCTGCAATATGGGGGAAATCACACCACCTGTGTCATAGGCCCTTACAGGACTAAAGGAGATAACACACATAAAGCAGTTGGAGCCATACCTGGCATATGCCTGCTGGCTAATAAAATTCTCACCATCAGCCCCGAGTGAGCAAGCAAGGTATCTGGGTACTCACTTGGATCAAGACGCTGGTTCAGAAATGTCTGCTCTCCAGTCTGCAAAGGTGTGAAAGGTCTTCCCAGTGTCATGTTCTATCGGGAGAGATCAAAAGCCCAGCTTGCTTGTCAGATTTTCTAACTGACCCCAAACTAAGATCAGCATCCTGGTGTGAGGATGAAAACACAGGGCAGGTGAATTAAATGAGGCCGACTGGGAAAGGTCTAGGGTAGGATCTCTCAAATTTGAAAGATGCTTTCCCCTTTAAAGAGAAAAAGGCTCACAGACAGAACCTCTCCTACCCGCACTGTCAACCAATTAATCCTTGTTATAATAATTATACTGCTACTCACATATTCTCAGATAGAAAACCAGGATGAAGTTCCTTTAAAGCCCCTGTTATAGATTTAAAAGCAAAACAAAAATTACCAAATAATACATTCAAATTAAATAAATTTTAAAAAGTAACACTTATTGAACACTTAGTATAGGCTTGAAAATTATGGAATTGCCACTATTCCATTGTCTTGTCTTACAAAGATAGCAGTTTCATATGGTTCAACCAGACATGTGAGAGGCACTAAATGCTTTCTGTAATTCCTACAATACTATTAGTACTGCCCCATTTTCTAAAAGGTGAGAAAACTGGAGCGCCAAAAAACGAGGCACATTTTAAATTTTAATTAAAGTTTCTAATGTTAAAAAAATTGTCTTTAAATTAAAAAAAGTTTATTTGGCTGTGCCATGTCTTAGATCGTCATTGCAGCATACAGGATCTTGTAGGTGCTGCATGTGGGATCTTTGTAGTTGGGGCAAGCAAACTCACTCATGTCATGTGGGATATAGCTTCCTGACCAGGGATTGAACCAGGGACCCCACATTGGCGGCATGCTGCCTTAGCCACTGGACAACTGGAAGCCCCGGGGACACATTTTAAAATCTTCTTCAAAACTGGCAGGTGCCCAAGAACTCATTTGCAGAACCCCTAGGGATGCACAGACACCTCTTTGGGAAGCTCTGGCCTAGGAGGCATGCAGCACACTTCCTACTTCTAGAGGAAGAAGCAGGCCCAAAAGAGTTTGTTCAGGCATTGAGTAATAGAAGGATGACAAGTTGGGGACAGCATCTCTTGCTGGAGGGAGTGAAGTGAAAGTCGCTCAGTAGTTTCCAACTCTTTGTGACCCCATGGACTGTACAGTCCATGGAATTCTCCAGGCCACAATACTGCAGTGGGTAGCCTTTCCCTTCTCCAGGGTAAATTCTCAACCCAGGGATCAAACCCAGGGCTCCTGCATTGAAGGCTGATTTTTTACCAGCTGAGCCACAAGGGAAGCCCAAGAATACTGGAGTAGGTAGCCTATTCAGGATCTTCCCAACCCAGGAGTTGAACCGGGGTCTCCTGTGTTATAGGCGGATTCTTTACCAACTGAGCTATCAGGGAAACCCCTTGGGGCTGGAGGGAAGGGGCCCCAGAGACCATTCTCCTTCCGTGTCTTCTTGTCTTTGTTTGGGGTGGGACAGCCAGTTTTCCCAGCTGGTTCTCCCAGGAAGATAGGTGCTGGCCCTTCTCGGGATCAACAGTTAAGGGGCATACTACTACATTATATGACATTTACTTTAGAACGCTTAAATCTTACTTCCCAATGAGGCTGAAAGCAACTTGTGAGCAAGATCCGGAAGTTACTTTTCCACTCTGTACTTTGTGATCCCGGGGAACACGGTACATGCTTTAAAGACTCAGTTAATCTGCCCTATTTCCAGATGGATTTCACCTCTGTGTTGATGTATTTCTCTAACACATCATCATACTGACAATCAAGTGACTGTTACCTAACAGTGCTGTTACTGAACGACTAACAAAGGCTTGTTGTTGTTTAGTCACTAAGTTGCGTCTGACTCTCTCGTGACCCCATGGACTGAAGCCCACCAGGCTCCTCTGTCCATGGAATTTTCCAGGCAAGAATATGGGAGTAGGTTGCCACTTCCTTCTTCAGGACGCCTTGCCGACCCGCGGATTGAATCTGTGTCTCCTGCACTGGCAGGCCGCTTCTCTACCACGAGCCACCAGGGAAGCCCCAACAAAGGGTCTGTGTGCCATTCTCTCCCCCAAAAAGTGGCAAAGACAAAACACACAAAAATAGTTAAAAACAAACAAGAAAACCACCGGGATTGAAGTGGAAGGGCACAGGTGCTCAGAGTGCCCCTTAGCATTTATTTTCCCCACGATTCATGCTTCCTCTCTCTTTTCACGATGGTGCCGTCACGGTCAGCATCACTGGGGCTGATGTTTAGCTGAGACGCATCAGTCGAGCCACTTGTTTTCAGCTGGGGTGCATTCTGACTTCATACTGATGCTGTTCTATTTGTTACATAGTTTATCTCTCGAGAAAAGCTGTTGGCAAATTTTGAGTACAATCATTCTTATGACTATAAAATATAGAACTCTGGAATTTCCTCCAACGCTATAGTCATGGAAGAGGTATTAAGAAGGCTTTTATGAAAAAGTACTGCCATTTGGCTTCCCTTGTAGCTCAGTACGTAAAGAATCTGCCTGCAAGGCAGAACTAGCTTCGATTCCTAGATTGGGAAGATCCCTTAGAGAAGAAAATGGCAACCCGCTCCAGTATTCTTGCCTGGAGAATTCCACGGAGAGAGGAGCCTGGAAGGTTCCAAGTCCACAGGATCACAAGTTGGACTCGACTTAGTAACTAAGCCACCACTGCTGCAATATCACTTGCTTTCATTTAAAGTTTCTATGTGGTTGCTATACCTACTTGACCACCTGTATTAGCTATAGCTTAGTGTCTCTTACTCATAGCCCTCTGAACTGCTTGTAAATTTCTTTAGAAATCTCGTCAGGTGTAGTGGTAAAAGAATGCCTTGAGTAGATAGGATAGTAGACGAGAAGTGTAACAAAGAGCTTGGGAGTGGGAGTGTTCATCAGGCTTCTAGAGAGCTATAGAATCACTCCAGAGTGAGTGATTTTAATAATCGTCTCATTATTAACATTTAATGACTCTTTCCTCTTCTCTATCTTATATTTGAATAGTCATATAAACTTTCTATGCAAAATTAGTTCTTGTCAAAGAGTATAATAACCTGGTGGTAAAAAAGGAAATCTTTCCTCTTCATTAACTATGCCTTCATAAGTATTAAAGACAAAAATAAATTATTCAACACTGACAATTTATTTTCTGAAGATTATCATTTTTACAAAACAGAACAAAAAGCAGGTATCAAAAACAGCAAAGAGTTTACAGAATTTCTGCACCAGTTTTCACATAGGTCAGTGATTATGAAACTGGTGTCAGATGTAAATATTAGATACACTCTGATTTCCCGCTTGGTCATAAGCATTCAGGTGGTTTGCTTTAGAGTTACTGAATAATTTTTCATAAGCACCGGTCATTTTTTGAGAATACATTTGGTTTGTCCAACAAAGTAAACACTTTTCCATGTGTGGTATTTTCTTTTTTAAAAAAACACTGACCTAAAATACAGAATGTGTATGTATTTGGATCCAAACCAAATCCTTTGAGGTCCCAATTACCCTGAAGAACACTGAAGAAGACATTTATAGGACATATTAAATACTAGTTATATACTTCATGATGTCAAAGGCAGCTACTATAAGTCTAAAGAATATCTCAATTCATTCAGAGGCTGCCCAGAGTTTGAACTACATCATAGTTTCCACACCTTTTCTGATTTGGAGTAGTTTCCCCAAATAGGGTCATATTATTGGAAAACAAAGTTTATGCTCGTGCCAAACAGGCTCTGGCATTTCATAGATGCATTTGTGCAGAGCAAGATTCGCTGCCCTGTACCCTGGGTGGCCACACAGAAGCTCAGAGGCCGCGATTCCGGAATGCGGAGAGGAGGAAGCAGACCTGAACGCACATCATCTGGAGGGAAGCAGAGACAGAGCTGGACTTGGCCATGGTGTTCAGCCACCGCCTGTTCCAGAGACACAGTTCATTTAAATAAGGGAAGTTTGGTCCGTTTTGCAATGTTCATAGCTGACAGTCTCTCAAACATTTTTTTTAAATACATAGAGATCATTTCCTGGCTAGCAACGAGTTAAGAAACTGGCCTCCAATTCTGATCAAATTTCTCACTATTAGTCAAAGCCAAAAAACCCCTCCCCAAAAACAAACAACAAACAAAGGAAAGCCCAGCCAATAGGGGAACAATTGCACAATTAAAGTTGAGTGTAAATTATGCTATGTACAGACTGGTATCCACATCACTGAAATCATTCTGAGATCATGACACATTCTTGTTGAAATATTTCTTTTATCGTATCCCAATTTTCATTTAGGTAAAACTGATATGTATGTAATTTTCTTCTGTATAGATATGAAAAGGAAGCAAGAAGGCAAAGCTGAGAGGAACAGATGCTACCCGCGGGGCAGCGGTGGCATTTGGTTGTTTTGGTCTTGGTGCCAGTAACTCCCACCCCATGGGAGAAATCCAGTTCCCACCGGACTACACGGTTTTCCTTGCAGTCAAGACTCGAACGATGGACCCCACTCCTCCAGCAGCAAGCGCCTAAACACAAACCAAAATGTCAGTATTGACAGAATCGTAAAGGCTCAGTTCTCACACCAAGTAAAACATTTTTCTTCAAGGAAGGGCGTGCTCAGCAACTGATTTTGGATTTGCTAATTTTTTTAACAAGTATTTCTCGAGCACCTGTTATGGGCCAGGCACTGTTCATGGCACTGGGGACACAGTAACAACAACCAAAAATCCTTTCAAGTGCCTGCTCTCAGGCAATCACATTCTACTGAGATGCTAGTTGACATTCTAGTGTGTTGTTCTCAAATAACAGTATGTTCTTAGAGATCTGCAGCATGATGTTCTTGCCAAAAACAGGTTAGGGCTGGGGTTAGGGTATAAATTTAAATCTAACCATGAATTTAAATTTAGGACATTTCATGCTGCTCTTATTCTCAGCAGTGCCAGGAAGAAATTCAAACTGGGTTCGATCATGCTAAGCTTCAGTTTACAGCACTCAGAATTGTCAGATTTTTCTTTTTTCAGCTAAGAAAATACTACTTAATAACTAAGAACTTAAGAACTTTGACATTACCTGGAAAAATTGAAAGCTGTGATTAAGTATTAGGAATCTGAAGCTCTGGTTGCTTGTACTCAAAAACACTCACTGAAACACCTGTGTGTATTGGGTACTGCGCTAGAGGCTGGGGGTACAGAAGTGAACAAATACATCGAGACAGGGAAGAGACAGACATACCCATAGGCTATTTAGAGCTATGCTGTGGGTGTTAGGAAAGCACAGAGGAGGGCCGTATACACACCCTGAGGGTGCAGAGCAAAGTGGAATGGTGAGCTTATGGCTTCCTCCAGAAAATGACACATTCAGTGGATAAGTAGGTGACAGACTGACATAAAAGGATAAGGAGGCTCAGCGACAGAGTGAAAATCATAAGCAAAGCTATAGAGGTGTGGAATATTATGGTATGTCCAGCTACCATAACACATTACTATGCTTACTGTTACAGCATGTGGGGAAGAACATGGAAAATGAGGCTGGACCTGGGAATTTGGACTCAGTTCTGCAGGGGACTTACAAGGGTAGATTTGGACACTAGAGAGATCATTCTGGCAACTGGGTGGACAACAGATTTGAGGGAGGAAAAACTGATAGCCAAGAGACCATTTTAGGAAACCCTGGCAACAAACTGTGAGAGAGGCTGAGAACAGCTGCATTAGAGATGGTTGAGTGGATGATCTAAGAAGTGTTTAGGAGATGAGGCTGGGAAAAACTGGTGACTGTTAGAAAGAAGAGACTTAACACATGCTTCAGCTCCCCATGTAAAAAAGGGAAGCGATCAGCATTCCTCCCTAGTATTTTTATGAGGATTAATTAATTGAGTTAACATTTATAAAGTGCTTGGAATACAAGAAGTACTCAGTCAATGTTTGGTATGATCCTGAAACTATACTGAAACTAGGATGATAGGTTTCAAACTGGCTCTTTCATCTGTAAACTGAGGACAATAAAGATGTTTATATATCTCAAGGGTTGCTGTAAGGATCACATGAAACAGAAACTAAAAGTGTAGTGGCTGTACAAAGCAATTATACCTCAATTTAAAAAAGAATACATTGGCTGATGAATAGGAAGTACTCCATGAACAGGATGACTATATGAATTAGTCTCCAAATTGATACACCGTAGAGTAAAAGGTAACTATTCATAATTATGTTGGAATAGGCATAAACTTGGGCTGTCTTGGGAAAAGTGAGTTATAATAATCCTATTCACAAAAGTTAACTCTTTTTATTTGACAGTGTATGAAGAATGAAGTGACTTGATCCAGGTTAAACAGTAAGTTACATTGTAAGTGTGTTTTCACTCAGATATCCAGACAATAGATTCTGAAAAACTGAGTTTTTGGTAACTGTAAGATGTTAGAGACTATACACTTATCTGTGGTTGGTTTTATTCAAATATTATCAATATAATGTAAGAGCTGGATATTAAAAATTACCTTACCAATTTTTCACCTAAAGCTAAAAATCCTCCATAGCCATTTTTTTTGGGAGAGGAGGGGCTGGGGGGATGGATAGTGTACCAGCATCTGCTTATACTACAAAGCAAAATGCATGAAAACAGAAAAAAAAAATTAAGAATTCCTGATCCTACTCCTGATTTAATTTTTTAGAATTGTGATAAAATATGCAACATAAAATTTGCCACATTAGCCATCTTTAAATATAAAATTCAGTGGCATTAATTACATTCAAATATTGTATAGCCATCACCACTATCTATTTACAATACTTTCCCATCTCTCCAAACAGAAACTCTGTACCCATTAAGCAATAACTCTCCAGTCTCCCTTCTCCCCAGGCACTGGTAATTTACAATCCATTTTCTGTCTCTGTGAATCTGTTTATTCTAGATATTTCATATAAGTGGAATCACAGTATTTTGTGTCTTTTTGTATCTGGTTATTTCACTTTGCATAATGTTTTCAAGGTTCATTCATGCTATACCATGTAGATAAACATTTTCTGGTCAAGTAATATTCCTTTGTTGTCTGTGTCAGATTCTGTTCATCTGTTTGGGCATCCCTGATGGCTCAGTGGTTAAGAATCCACTTGCAATGCAGGAGATTGGGCTAATACCCTGGAGGAGAAAATGGCTACCCACTCCAATATTCTCGCCTGAAAAATCTGATGGAGAGGAGCCTGGTGGGCTACAGTTCATGGGGTTGCAAAGTCGGACATGAATGAGCAGAGCGACTGTGCATGCATGCATGCACGTTCGTCTGTTCATGGGTGTGTGGGTTTTCCACCTTTTGGCAACTGTTAAAGAATTCAAATCAGCATCTCAAGACCAAGGCTAGAAAGCATAAATCTAAACTTTCATTTTCATGCATTTATTTGTAGCAACAACCAATGTATAACCAAAGAGTCAAAACAGGTATTTAGGCTAGAGGTTGTCAATGTCTTTTCCAGTCATACAGATTGTATAATTCATGACTTACCTTTTCATGCCACTGCAGTAACACAGCACTGCTATTGTCAGAGGGGCTCTCAAAGCCTTTATAAATATACTTCATTAGGAGATCCACACCATTCTTGTCCAGGGATTGAACTGCCTTTTCAATATCGTTAGCTTTGAAAGAGATGAGCACCTTCAAGACAATGCTGCCTGCGCGATCCTGAGGGTAAATAAATAACAGATTGTTCAGTCTTATTTTTGTGTTGGGGAGTTTCAGTTTTTAGAAAGACTGCATTGTGAATATGACATTTGGGTAGAGACCTGAAGAAAGGAAGAGGGCACCTTGGGTGTACCTGAGGCAAACATTTCAGAGAGAAAAGAGTAACTGCTGTATCGTGTGTTCAGTGTCAAGGGACAGCAAGAAGATGCAGGGGGCTGGAGCGGAGTGCAGGGCAGGAAGTCGGACAGGCAGGAGGAAGACAGAACGCGTAAACCCTGTGGGCCCTTATGAGAACTCTGGCCTCCAGTCACAGAAATGAGAAGCTGTTGGGCTTCCCTGGTGGCTCAGAGGTTAAAGCCTCTTCCTGGAATGCGGGAGACCTGGGTTTGATCTCTGGGTCAGGAAGATTCCCTGGAGAAGGAAATGGCAACCCACTTCAGTACTCCTGCCTGGAGAATCCCATGGAGGGAGGAGCCTGGTAGGCTACGGTCCATGGGGTCACAAAGAGTCAGACACAGCTTTCACTTTCAAGAGTGATGTCATCTGACTTACATTTTAACAGGACCAGCTGGCTGTCATATTGAAACTAAGCCCGGGGGCAGCAGGAGCGGGGAGGGTGGGGGGAGCAGGAGACAGAAGCCTGGAGGCCAGCTTGGAAGTTCCTGCACCGAGACAGGCTGGCTTTGGCTGGCATGGCAGCAGCGGAGGTGGCCAGAAGCAGACAGAGTCTTGACATATTTGAAGGTACAGCTGAAAGGGTTTGCTTACAGAGAGATGTAACAAATTATCAACTTATTAAATCAATACATTTCACTTCTTGATTGAAAAAAAAAAATAGACCAAAAGAAGGAAACTGAATTATAGTTCTACCCTGAAGCATCCTTCAGAAATGTTATTAATAAATAAAAATTTAAGTTTCTAAAACTTATTTTTCATTTCATATCTATAGTCAAGTGATTAATATCTATAGTCAAGTGACTATAGATATATCTTTTTTTTTTGATGAACGACTGCTCCAACAGCAGTTGCTTTTCACCCAGTAAGCCAAGTACAGGGAACACTTAATTTCCCCTTTCAACAATGTTTCTCTTTCTATTCAAAACACTGCCGGTCATGATCTTACAGTATGCTTCTACCACCTGTTCCTGTCTTCAGTTTAAAGACTATGCAATTATCCTGTTTAGAAAAATATCCTTGTATGGAGCGCTATAACCTCCCACCCACATGCTCTGATTAAAAAAAAACACCCACAAAAAAGCAGAAGGTGGTAAAACTGAAATTTCAATGACATTACTCACTTTTAAAAACCAAAGAAGTATTTCCTCTTATAAAAGATTATGTTGCACCAAAGAAGTATTTCCTCTTATAAAAGATTATGTTGCCAAATAATAATTATGCATTTACCTAAGTTATTATTTACTAGTATTTAAGGAGATACTTGGGGCTCCTAGGATATGTATGGCTATGGACAGTGGGGGGGGGTCAAAGCTCTGCATGTGGGATTATGGACGATTACATTTTTATTCCCCCATATTTCTGAGTTTTCTATAATAGTTAACAGAATTAAACATTAAAATTTAATCTGGGCTTTAAACAATTAAGTAAATAGGTTCTTAAGAATTACTGAAAGACGGTTTAGAGGCAATGTAATTTTACAACTTTTCTGAAGGGTAGTATGGCAATACCATATGTAACCTTAAAAAAATGTGCAGTCTAAAATCCAGCCATTCACTTCCAGAAATTTATTCAAAGGAAGCAATTCAGATTTTACCAAGAACTGTTCATTTCAGTACTATTTATGACAGGAAAAAAAGTCAATAAATATATGATGAAAGGTTATATATAACTAAACTGCAGGATTTTCAAGATACAGATGATATATATATATGGGATTTAGAAAGATGGTAATGATAACCCTCTATGCGAGATAGCAAAAGAGACACAGATGTATAGAATGGACTTTTAGACTCTGGGAGAGGGAGAGGGTGGGATGATTTGGGAGAACGGCATTGAAATATGTATACTATCAGGTAAGAAATGAATTGCCAGTCTATATTCGATACAGGATACAGGATGCTTGGGGCTGGTGCACAGGGATGATCCAGAGATGATATGGGGTGGAAGGTGGGAGGGGGGTTCAGGATTGGGAACTCATGTACACCTGTGGCTGATTCATGTCAATGTATGGCAAAACCAATACAGTATTGTAAAGCAAAATAAAGTAAAAAAAAAAAAAATACAGATGTTAAAAAAGATATTATAGAAATAAACTTATTACCAAGTAAAGCTGTTCATGTATGCTGCTATACAGATAAAAAGCAGTTAATAAGATTCCATTTTAATTAAAAGAAAAACTCAGAAAAACTCTATAAGCATATAGCAACAACAAAAAGTAATGATTATCTACGGGTATGGGATTATAATTACTTTTTTATTCCCCCACATTTCTGAGTCTTCAATAATATTTAATAGAATTAAATATTAGAATTTAATTCTATGAGAATGGTAGAATTTTAAAAACTCTTTCAAAAGCAAGTAGCATGTGTTTATTTTGTGAAAGTTTCACTTGTTCTTCAAGCCTTTGCTCAAATTTGACTTGAGTGGCCTCCTCTGAAAACACAGAGATGTCTCGGTCATTAGAACTTAAGCCTACCTACCATGCAGCGTTATCACAACTCAGTGTTGGAGCACTAATTTTTTATATAGGTTTTCCACCTATCAGACTACATTGTAAGCTTTTCTATGTCAAAGATGGCAAACAGTTAATACATTTGTTGACTGTGTGACACTTTGGCGGGTTCTGGTAAGAAGGCTGAGACGCCAGCAGAGATCGCGTATTGTCTGTGACTCACCTTCACTGCCTGGCTCTTGGTGTTGATGGGGGGGTTTTTCAGAGCTGCCTGTAGGGCAGCTGTCATGTTTCCTGTGATGGAGGTTAAGGGGATAGCAGCAAAGAGCAGCCCTCAGGAAAGCACTGGAACTCCCAGGAACCACTGGTTCTTAAGATTTGGTGTTATGCATAGAAAGAAAAATTACTATGATTGCTATGTTCAATACTGGAAAATTTAACATGTTTGTTTCAAGGGTGTCAATCAAAGATAAAATACTGAAAATGAAAGAGCATTAAATTAAAAAAAATAAGGCAAAAACTGTTTCACCCTTGGCTCTAATTATTAACTGAGCACCTTAATAACCTTTCATTTCCAGTAAACACATGTGCAAACATTATCCAGAGTGATACTTAAAAAAATTCTAAAATATATATCAGAATTTAGGCCCCCAAATGAAACAGCCTGTCTGCCTATCTTTTGATTAGAATTATATTCTATATTAATTGAAATGCTGGTAGAAAACTGCTGACAGATTACTCTAGCAATCTGAATGATATACATTAGCAATCTCTCAATACTGATAAGAGGCATTACAGAAGATTATAAAATAATGACCTGCAGGTGGCAGCTTAATTTTTCTGTTTTTTAATATTTTCTCTCATATTTCATAAAGGTCTTTCAAACTGCTTTAGGCCACACCTATTAAATTTAGTCTCGCTTTGAAAGCACCAGAGAGTTAGCAAGAATGAGGAACAGAAGGCCAATCACACTGTCAGAATGTACAGACATTGCCGTAAAAGGAAAACCTCACAGAGTTCACTTGTTCCTCCATCTGTAGTGCCTGATCAGGGCTTGTCTCTTCTTGTTGAAACAACAAGAAGAGACAGTATCTTTATATTTCAAGAGGAATTGATTTAAAAGCAGATCCGATATAGGGATACAGCAGTACCACTGAAGAGTCATCACATGTCACCTAAAAAAAGTCTCACGAAACATCATCTATGCATCACGAAGAATGTTTTTACACAGAATAATCTTCACCACTTATGTTCTAAAGAAAAAGGTCTGACTGAAAAAACTGTGGTTGGTGGCGGGCTGTGATTTTCAAGGCTTAATCGACTTCTAGAGAAGCTTGCCGTTTGCAGACTGGCTCACTTATGAGACTGCTCCCTTCCACCCCAAACACTTACGTATGTTAAATAATGCAAAACAGCAACAGCTGATTGTGAAAGTCACGGAAATTAAAGAAACATCTGTATGTTGATAAATGTTTAATGCTGTATTTTAGGTGCCTGTAAGAACAGCTGTGGCTGCTACCAAATATTTTCACTCATGTATTTCCCCATTTAATTTAATAGGCCACTGATGAGGAAAGACTAAAGAGCCTTCCTAACTTATGAATACACCCAAGAATAATTAGAAATGAGTGAATTCAGTAATTGAGAATCTCTAAAACGACAGCCTCGGTTATTGCAACATTTACATTTTGCCGAAAAAAGATCTGATGCAAATACTCCCTCAAAGTTATGAATATTCAAATATGCAAAACCCATACCAGGAACTGACAGCCACATTTTAACTTAACGGAAACGATTCCAGCATTACAAAATGATTCAGTTTTGTACAAATGATTCACCTTTTCCTATGTTATTCTTTGGCGTTTATTTAAAATATTTCCAGGGAGTCTCTACATGCATTTTCCGTCTAGCAGGTAAAATGCTTCCAGCTTCTTTCTGGGCAGTTTTGTACTCATTCCCTTTCCCCTGGTTAACCAAATCTGTGGAACCTGTATTTTGTCAAATCCCTTCCTCTTAAAAAAAAAAAAAAAAAAAAGGCGTCCACAGGCTTAAAAAGACAGACAGAAGGGCCTCAATCCTGCAAGCCGCCCCATGTCTCCCGGCGTGAAACAACGCTGCCACAACAAAACCACCACCACAATAAAAAAAATCACTGAAGAAAAATACCCGCTCCTCCCGATCGGACGTGGATGCTAATGAAAACCCGATAAATACGATCCGAGAGGACCACTTAAGCGCCCTGCAGCTCCCGACTGACCAGCACCAGAGCCGCGAGGGCGCGGCCGTCCCCGCCGGTCCCCGGGAGGCGAGAACTCCCGGCGCAACCTGAGGAATCGGGGGCGTGGACGGCGCGCTGGGAAGGCAAGTTTCCGAGGGCGGGACCCGGGGGTCTCGGAAGAATTGGAAGAGCCCTCCTGCCCACTCACGACAGGGAGCCCACGGAGGCGGGGGTCCCCGCCCTCACGGCCTGCCCGCAGCGGGGTCCCGGAAGAGGGGCCGGGTCGGGTGGGGTCGGGTGGGGCGCGAAGGCCAGCGCACTGAAGGATATTGCCGCAGGCAGGAGTCCACCTCGCCCTCGTCGGGCCCGGCCTGCCCGTCGCCCCCGTCTTCCTCGTCCACGAACTTGTTCTCGTCGTACTCATCCACGTCCACCTTCCGGAACCGGGCCGACGACACCGTGTTCTTCGACATCCCCGCTCCGGACCGGCGGCCGAGTCCTCCTCTAGACGCTGCCTCGACCTTAGCAAACCCAGCCCCAGCTGGAAGCCGCAGACTGGCGCCTCCACTTCCCTCTTCCGCTCAGAGGCGTAGCCGGCAGCCGCGTCTCGGGTGGTTCTGGGCCTGCGCGCTGGCCGCGCTCCTTCCTCCTCAGGCTCGCGCCTTCCTCGACCCTCCTACGCCTCCCCCACGCGCCCCACAGCGGGGCGCGCCGGGGCGGTAGCGCGCTGGACACAGCGCGCATGTGCGGACTCTCTGCGGGAAAGGGGCGGGGCGGGGCGACGGAGGCGTGGGCGGTAGGGGGCGGGGCAGAAGGGAGACCGAAAGCGGTGCCGCCGGCAGAGGCAGGAGGCGATTGGTCCTCCGGGTGCGTCACGTGATCCCTAGGGGGTTTCCATAGAAACGCTTCTCTGCGGTCCAGTCTAAAGGAGGGGGGGTGTCTTAGGTTGGCGGCGATGGGCGCTGGAGGCAGGTGGCCTTGGCTTTGCTGCCGCCGCCGCCGTAAACAGCCTGTCATTTGGGTCCCGCTTAAGGTCCGGCTGGCACGGACTTACCCGTGAGCTGGGATGGATTGGTTGCCGGACCAAGTCTCCTGCAGTTGGCAGGAGTATGGGGCGGAGTGATGCACGCCCAGTCGCTCAGCGTCGTTCGAGTTGTCAGAGACCTCGCTTCGGACCGTGTACTCCCCGTGGCTTCGTTCCGGAGCCGGGAAGCCCCTTTCTCTGGTGTGGAACTACGCTGCGTGGCCAGCTTGAGGTCCCCAAGGACGGAGTCGAAAGGTCACATCTTATCTGTCAGTGCTGTGTAATGGCAAGCGACTGCACCTGCCGAACTCGAACCTAGGTATCATAAATTGGGGAGAAGCGGGAGGTGTCTGAGCAGGGGCTTAGGGTCCGGTGGCAGGACTGGGATGAACTTGTGGAATTTGGGGTAGGGTCAGCCATTGACATCTTAAAATAAGTGGTTATTTGGAGTAAGAATGCTAGAAAAGGATAGGGGCGAGTTACACTCTAGTTCTGAGGCGAAACAAAATGTGTAAGGATTAGTTGAAACCAGATCTTTAAGATTTATTTTTTATGGCTTAAGATTTATATGATCCTCCTAGGCCAGCGTTTTATTGTATTTGACACCCCCGTTTCCGCGAGCAAAGCTCTCCCTGAGCAGGTAAGAGCACTAAAGCACTAAATTTGAGGAAATGGTAGTTGGGTGCTGTGTCTAACATTGAAGTACACATATTTGCAAAGTAAAATTAATTTGGATATTTATCAGGTTTAGTTTAATTCCATCTCTACCAGAAGGCTGGCTGCTGCGCTGTTAAATAGTTCAACCCTTGGTTTTCTGTACTGTAATTGAAAATAGCACTAGGCTTAGAATCAGAAAACCTTGGCTTGAGTCTTGATTCTTCCTTCCACTCATAAGCTATTGATTGAGGCAGGCCACTTAAAATTCTGAATGTCAAGTCCCTCATCGCTAAAATGGGGCTAATAATGTGTACTTAACAATATTGTTCTGAGGGTTAAACACAAGAAATTGTTTGAATCTATAAAAGTCTGCATCAATGCAAATTGCATGTTATCTGTACCACTGATTTTGGCACTAGTCTTATAAATTGCTTAATGATATATTGTGTTATATATTGCCCCTGGAAGAGATAGAAAAATTCTGGAGGGCAGAGACTGTCTTTTTTCTTTTCTTTTTGAATTGAAGTACAGTTGTTTACAGTGTTGTGTTAGTTTCTGGTGAACAGCAAAGTAATTCAGTTATACATACATATTGCATCTTCCTTTACATCTGACATAAAATTGAGCATGCAGAAGGTACTCAGTACATTCAGACACTCAATTATTCATTGATGAACAAATGTGAAAGGCAGTACAGTTTGAGGGTCACACAGAATAATGAATTAGAAGAGGAAGCTAGATCTCAAAGTCAAACCTTTGTTGGACATATATGTATATATAGCTGTATCTGTATCAGTTTGTATCTATATACATATGTATGTAGAGATAGGTAGACAGTTAGATGGTAGGTAGATACTTCCAGAATGGAATGCACTCCTTTTTCTTGGGAGGAAGAAGCAACATGGCATTTTCTTTTCCCAGTTAAATTACCCTCAATAAGATTATCATTAAGTGATAGAAGTGACATTTATTTAAATCACCATCAAGTTATGAGCCAATACACTGCTAAAAACTCCCTCAAGGGCTGTCTTAAGACAGCCAAGGGAAATTTTCTACCTGTTGGCAATATTTATTTTAAAAAGTCTTATACCAAAGTATCAGATCATTACTATGGTGAATGGCATTACATAACCTAGAATAAAGATTTTTCAAATGTTTTTTTCTGAGTTTCAATCTTTGGTGACTTTAGTAAGAACTGAATAACATGTTTGTTTAAATGCTAAAGATGGTTGTACTTTTTGTTTTTGTAAGTCATGATTTTCTTTGAAGAGAAAAATTGAACATTAGAAGCACATTTGAAAGCAAATGGAAACAAGAATTCAAGAACTAATACAACCCTTCTCTTCCATTTCTATTTTAAATAAGTAGGGCTTATTTAAGAAATGTCTTTATTCTCTTTTTTTAGAACTGGGAAAGAATACCAGAGTGGAAATCAACTTAAGGGAATAGTGAGGAAAATTTTAAAACTCAAGTTGTTCAAGGGTATAATTGTTTTGAATTTTGCTCTGTGTGTTAAATGTGTTAAATATAATGAATTAGTTCTCAGTCACATATTGCATATTGCATTTCAGATATAATTATGTTAAAAATGTCCTTTTCCAGTGCGTATTTTTTGTCTCACAGTAATAAATAGTCCACAGTGGGTGCCCAACACGTTTCTATCCAATGAATTAATCTGACAAGTTAATTTTGGAATCATATTTAGAGGTTGAGATTTTTAATTATCTTCCCACCTTCATTAGCTAATACTTAACTCTATATAACGCTTTAGAGAAATTTCTTTGTGTGTATATAACTGTATGTGAAGAAACAAATCCTTCATAATCTTTTAATTAGAAAATACATTCTTCTACTTTTTTGCAAATTCCAAATTTTTATTGTTGATTGTGGCACTTAATTTATTTTAAGTAATATTATTTTTCCTACTTTAACTTTTCAAGTGAGTGCTTATTCCTGAAATAAAGGATCCATATGGTTTTAAGACATTTTATTTATTGTGCACATAGCCTGGTTTGGCTCAATACTAAAGTAATACTGAATCTGAATTTCCCCAAGATTAATGCTGCATGGTAGTATATACCTCTTTCTGATTTTCTGTGACGAAGGTTGTTTTTAGTTTAGTTCAGTTCAGTTCAGTCACTCAGTTGTGTCCGACTCTTTGCGACCCCATGAATCGCAGCATGCCAGGCCTCCTTGTCCATCACCAACTCCCGCAGTTCACTCAAACTCACATCCATCAAGTCTGTGATGCCATCCAGCCATCTCATCCTCTGTCGTCCCCTTTTCCTCCTGCCTCCAATCCCTCCCAGCATCATGGTCTTTTCCAATGAGTCACCTCTTTGCATGAGGTGGCCAAAGTACTGGAGTTTTAGCTTTAGCATCATTCCTTCCAAAGAACACCCAGGACTGATCTCCTTTAGAATGGACTGGTTGGATCTCCTTGCAGTTAGAAAGGATTTTGATAAAACTACCCAGGAACAGATCTCTCTTTTCAGATATTTTAAACCAGGTACTTTGCCTACTATGTGCTTCTTCCCTCCAGATTTGTCAGTATTTATTAATTTACAAACTAAAACATTGAATCCTGTACACTATTTTTTAAAATTTAAAGTGGAAGGGAATTCAAAGTTAATCAAATATGTATGTTGAAAGTATTATAAATAGAAACCAAATAATTTTCAGTTCTGGTAATGATAGTTTAATACCACTGTTCTCTAGCAGCATAATTATTACAATGTAAAAAGATTTTTAGCATGTTTTCCATAGATTATGTTATGTTTTACCACTTGTGCTTAATATCCAAATGAGCTGGTTCAGTGTTGAAATACCAACCTTCAGATCTTCAGGTTTTTGTGATTAATTTTGGCTTTACATAACCTTATGTTTACACACTGAGGTAGAGTAGATAGGGTGAACTATTTTATGATAGGATTTTTATTTTTCAAAGATTAAAAACATTTAAAAA
>SJYC01019924.1:0-40283 GCA_006408675.1 Madoqua kirkii
GAGAGTCCCTTGGACTGCAAGGAGATCCAACCAGTCTATCCTAATGGAGATCAGTCCCGAGTGTTCATATGTTGAAGCTGAAACTCTAATACTTTGGCCACCTGATGCGAAGAGCTGACTCATTGGAAAAGACACTGATGCTGGGAAAGATTGAAAGTGGTAGAAGAAGGGGCTGACAGAGAGTGAGATGGTTGGATGGCATCACTAACTCAATGGACTCGAGTTTGGGTAAACTCCAGGAGTTGGTGACAGACATGGAGGCCTGGGGTGCTGCAGTCCATGGGGTCGTGAAGAGTTGGACACGACTGAGCGACTGAACTGGACTGAACTGACATTTTAGCTCAGTAGTAGTAGTAGTATGAATCTCCCAGGTTGTCTAGTTGATTCTGATTTATTAGAGCCCAAAGAGTCCAAGGGTTTCACATTTTTTTCATAATATTGTTTTTCTTTGTTTCTTTGCTATTAAAGTATCTAATATATATACTGTATGGAGGTTTTGAGTGTGCTTGCATATAAAATCAGCTATTTCTTCAAATCATTGGCAATAAATAGGAGGTGGTTATCCTTTGGCAGGGACTAAGACCTTGGGATCCATTTTATTTAGTGGTAGAGACTTCTTGGAGAAGGAATGCTTGAGTATTCCATGGGTTGTGGACCCTCATTCATTGACATTTGAGAGTTTTATTTCCAGTAAGTGGGTCTTGTTGGAGCATTTTGGAAACTTTCCTGTTCTAGAAAGCAAATATGATCCTTCAGGATATTGCAAATAAATAATGTCTTGGATGTTAAGCCCTCAAAGTTGAAATTTTAAGTAATGATTTTTCCTTTACAAAACTATTCCTTCAGTATTATTGTTCTCAAGCAGCAACCAAGGGCATTATAATATAGTTACAGAAACATTTTGTTTTTTTTAAATATAAATTTATTTATTTTAATTGGAGGCTAATTACAGTATTGTATTGGTTTTGCCATACATCAACATGATTTTGTAACTATTATGTGTTTGTACAAAAGAAACTCTCCCAGTTTTATTATTAAAATGCCCTTTGTCAGTTTAAGAAGTGAACATCAGTATTTCTTTATGGTTATATTTTGTAACTTTTCATTCCTGGTGAAAAGGTAATACCTTTTTACATGCTTATTGATCTGTAGTATTTATTCTTCTGTGAAAGATGTAGATTCTTTATCACTTTTTGTTTGAGGTTTTTCTAATGGATTTGCAGTAACTTACGTATCAAGAGTATTAGCTGTCATATTCTTGTAAATATTTTACCTGCTTTATAGAGCCTTTTAATTATGCTGATGGTATTTTTAATTGAACCAAATTTTACATTTTATGTCATCTAATTAATATTATGATTTTTTTTACTATTGTAGTTTCTTCTACTATGTATGGTTTTTACATTTACCACTTTGTCCAGACAGCAAAATGGATAAAGCAGAAAATTCGAAAGGGACAAACTGACCATTGCAACAAAATTAATTTCTCACTTTTAGAAATTTAATTTACCACTTCAAAAATATTTATTACAGCCTCTCCTATAGAAGCACTTTGATCAGCTTCTGTTTTCTCAACCCAGGTCCCCTCAGTCATTGCTGTATTTGGTACGGCCTGATCTCCAGGCCGAAACCTGCAGAGGTCCTTTACAAATCCTTTCCTGGGCAGAAAATACTTTAGGAGCGTCAGTCCAGCAGTTGATAGGATGTGACTTTACTCATGTCACCATTAGCCTAATGGCTGATATCTCTGCACTGACTCTGGGCACCACATATGCGTCAAATTCCAGATTTCTCCTGACCTCTGACACATCAACTTGGTCCACAGGATTGGATGTTTGCCTCAGATGGCTCCTTAGTGCTGTATTTTCCTGCTCCAAGGCTTCTTTCTCCCTACGAAGGTTTTCCTTGGGATCCTGCCTCTTCCCCTGATTAACCCTTGGCAATGGACCGATCACCTAGAACCTGACACCGCCTCCTGCTTGATCCTGAGCATTGTTTTCTCCTTGGATCTGTGCCTCTGTCAGCCTTACACAGGAGACTGGACCTAAGAATATAAAAACTTGCCAAAACCAAGCCCAAAGTCTCACTTTCTTTTGAATATTGTGCACTGAGTGTGGTCTGCCATTGGGAGGTACACCCGATATCCAGATTATAACTCAAATTACAATGTCAACTCACCAACAGAAAATTTACAGATTGATTTGGCTAAAACGTTATGGAAGCAGTACCAAGAGGCCCTTTTCTGCCTTTACTTTTTTGCGGGGGAAGAGGGTATGGAGTCTCCATATGTAATAGTCCCAGAATTACCCTTCCGGTAAGGAGAAATCTTTGGGTTTTCAAGATAAAGGTGGTATGGAAAGTCCTGATTGCTTTTCTAAGCATCCTTCCTTTGTATCCCTCTGCTAGGCTATCTTAGCCATGATTGATACATCATTACTGTTTTAAAGGGGATATTGAGGACTAGTGGCTTTTATAGGTAATGATGGGAGTTTTGGAGTCTCATTCTTGCTGATGGCTTTCAGGGCCAACCAACTGTGGCTCCCTATTGGCACGTCTTCACCTTTTCAGAAGATCTTTAATCACCCTTATCTGAAAGGGAAGCAGGAAAGAATTCCCACCTGCTTTGAACTCTTACAGAATTTGTGGTTTATATCAGCAGTTTGCCACTGATGACAGACCATCTTGTGTTAACCTTTGGCATCTGGCCTTTCATTTTCCCCTAACCAGGTTGAGACCTGCCCTGTTTAGCCCCTGGACTACCTCAGGAACCTTGATTGGCTCACAGGCCGAGTTGGCTAAGACTTGTTTCTCTATCACCCTGTGTCCCTATCTCCCAGTTCTCTTCCTTCTGCTTTGTCCGCACTTGAGAAATAAATGCATGCCGCCCTCAGCTGAGCAGATCTCCTGGTGGTAGGAAGTGGAGAACTGCGGAACCCAGCTCCTGGTCTCCACCCCTTGTGAGTGGCCCCCTGGGCTACAGCAGTGGGAGGACTGCCTTTTTTGGTTTAACACCAATGATTGATCCATACAGGAGGACAGTCTGCTTTCTCTTCACTCAGCCAGGATTTAGTGAGTACTGGTAAAGCACAGTTTGCACCGGAGTAGTTGGAAAATGGAGTCTGCCCTTCCCAATCTGTGCGCAATCTGTTAGCAGCTAAAAACAAGTGTTAGCAGTTATAATTACCATCGTTTTGTCTCCACGCTTGGATCACATTCCAGGTGTTCTAGGAGTTGGTCCATTTCCTCTCTTTCCCCCTTCAAGTCTCATGGCCTGTTTCAAGTAGTTGTTTCAGAGGGCAACGTGTTGTTAAGATTCGCCTCCTATATCTGTTCGGAACTCTTTTTGCAGTTTGCGTCCATTAGTTCCTTTGAACTTGCCTGTCCCAAGTTAGAAAGACCTTGCCGAGGTGTGGCTGCGTCTAAGAACACTGTTGAATTGGTGCCATGGTAACGTTTGCAAAGTAGCTACTGCTAGGATACGGCTCTGACACTTATTACTTTATTTGCATTTCAAACCACCTGTTCCGAAGATGAAAATATACATGAATGCATATTCCATTCTGGATAAAAGTGTAATATCTTACTGTTTAAGTGAACATGTTGGGTTTTTTTTCTCCCTCTGGCTGTGAGAACCAAATTCTGAGCTCAGAGCCTTTGTTCTGATCTAAAATAGGAGCCACACTTGGGATGTGGACAAGATCTGTTGGTTTCTTTACCTGTGGTGGTGCCAGAGCCCTTCCTGGGGAGGCTCTCCCTTCTGTGAGTAGGAGGCCCCTGCGAAGGGAGCAGAGACTTGACTTCCCCAAAGGGAGGCGCTTTCTACTAATCGCCCCGCAGTTCCTGGAGTGGAGAGGAGCTCTATTTTTTGTCAAACCTGGGTTACTACGTGCCAGCAGTTTCCCTTCTCTTACACATTCCCTGGGATACTCTTGCTATTGATAGGCTGGTGGTTGCCTTCAGTGACAAGCTTCGCCCCTGGATCAGCTGCAAGAGCACCTTGTCCCTCTCCTTGCTTCCCCTGCACCCCCTCCATCTCCACACCGTCTCCTAGGACACTTTACCTGTTGACAGTCATGAGTCATTATTGTGCTCACCCTCATTATTCCCACTCTCCTCTTCCTCAGCCCGCTTGAAGGACCGCGTGGTGATCATTGTTACGTATTTCCATTAGTTGCCACCCAAAGTCCTTAAGCATGTATCAGTTCAGTCGTTCAGTCATGCCTGACTCTTTGCGACCCCATGGACTGCAGCACGCTAGGCTTCCCTGTCCAACAGCAGCTCCTGGAGTTTGCTCAAACTCATGTCCATTGAGTCGGTGATGCCGTCCAACCATCTCGTCCTTAGTCATTCCCTTCTTCTTCAGCCTTCAATCTTTCCCAGCATCAACGTCTTTCCCTGTGAGTCAGTTCTTCATATGAGGTGACCAAAGCATGTGTACTATGCTAAAATATGTGTGTGTATACACTGTGCTAAAAATTGATGTCAGGGCTGGTGGAAGCACCCAGAAGGCTTCCTGCAGCAGCGTCCCCACTCAGCTTTGTCTTCAGGGTCAAGCGTCCAGTCTCCACTGCAGCAACAGTGCTCTCCTCCTCCTCCTGAGGGCTCCTTCTAGCTTAAATATTTCATGCTGATCTTTGTGCCTTTTATGGGTCTCAAGCGTATTCATTACCTCCTCAGCTAGCTAATTTTCAGTGAGATTTTCTTTCGCTGATGCTTGTTCACTCTATTGAATCCCATTCCTTCCACATCATTGGCCATTGGTCTTGCCTTTCTGTCCCTACTTCCTGCCTCTATTATCACCTCCTAACTCAATGAACTGGTAAATATAAAACCAAAAGTTGATCCTCTAAGTTTACCTTTTATTTGACCTCAATAAATGATATTCCATTTAAAAATATTACCTTAAAAATGAGCCTGTACCTACTAGTATATTTATTTACCAATTGCATTTTATGGTAATTTGAGAAATAGGCAATCCCAACTAGGTGGTCAGTTTTTAAGACAGGTCTAGTGAGGTTTGTGTATATTTAGTATATATAACTTGATCTTTTGATGTTCTTGAACATTGTGAAATAATCATAACAATAAAGCATATTAATAACATATCAGTCATCTCACATGTGTAAGAGATCCTGCAGTGTTTGTCTTTCTGTATTTGGTTCATTTCTTTTAACATAATGCCCTCCAGATTCATCCATCTTGTGGCAGGTGGCAGGGTTTCCTTTTCAAAGGCTGAATAATATTCCATGGCATGTATATACCACGTTCTTTAACCATTCATTTGCCAAGGGACATTTAGGTTATTTCCGTATCATCACTGTTGTGATGATAATTCTGCAATGAATAGAAGGAGTACAGATATCGCTTTGAAATCCTGACTCTGATACTTTTGGATAAATATCCAGAGGTGGGATTGCTGGATCATATGGTAGTTCTATTTTTAATTTTTTGAGGAACCACTGTACTGCCTTCTTATAATGGCTGTGTCAGATTGCATTCCCACCAACAATAGATGATGTTTCTCTTTTCCTCATTTTCATCAACACTTGCTATCTTTTGCCACTTTGATAGCCATCCTAACAGGTGTGAGGTGATATCTCACTGTGGTTTTGATTTGCATTTCCATGATGATGAATAACATTTGAGCACCTTTTCATATATGTGTTGATCATTTGTATATCTTTTGAGAAATGTCTCTTCAGGTCTTCCCCCCCACCTCCTTCTTTTTAAGTCAGAATGTTTTGTTTTTGTTTTTGCTGTCAAGTTGTATGAGTTCCTTATACATTTTGGACATTAATCCCTTATCAGATATGTTGTTTGCAAATAGTTCTTGCCGTCCTATAGGTTGTTGTTTTTACCCTTTTTCTTTTGCTGTGCACCTGTTGTTTGATACAGGTCCACTTGTCTATTTTTATTTTTAATGTGTGCGCTTTTGGTGTCACAGACAGAAAATTATAGCCAAGATTCCAGTAGTTTTACATTCAGAATGTTTTGTTTTTGTTTTTGCTGTCAAGTTGTATGAGTTCCTTATACATTTTGGACATTAATCCCTTATCAGATATGTTGTTTGCAAATAGTTCTTGCCGTCCTATAGGTTGTTGTTTTTACCCTTTTTCTTTTGCTGTGCACCTGTTGTTTGATACAGGTCCACTTGTCTATTTTTATTTTTAATGTGTGTGCTTTTGGTGTCACAGACAGAAAATTATAGCCAAGATTCTAGTAGTTTTACAGTCTAAGCTTTCACATGTAAGCCTTTAATCCATTGTGAGTTGATTTTTGTTAATACTATGATATAAGTATCCAATTTTGTTCTTTTGCATGAATCACCATTTTAAAGTTACAGTTTTTAAAATACCTGTTTGGAAAACTCTAAAGGAGATTGACTTTGCAAAACTTCATTTAGATTGCACAGAATGACTTTTAAAACTGAATTTAATCTCAGGAACAAAATCCTTGATCATTGGGTTTCTGCTCACAATTATTATTGCTTAGTTGAGATTTACAGGAAGGAAAGAGGGCTGTAGAAACATCTAGATTCCCAGATAGACTTTTTTCTGTCTTTGTTAACTTGGCATGTTTCATCTTTAGTCAGATGAGTTATGCTATATGTTATCTATATAAAGTAATATGAAATTATGATGAAGACGCTTACAAAGGCTGAATTCTTCTACACTGATATATGTAACAATACACTTTTAGTTAGTTTAGTTGTAAACAAAGATTTGTTTCTAATCTGTATTCTGGCATTCCAGTTTGGGATGTATCCAAGATGGCTTATGTGTTGCTAGCTGCTGCTTATAAGGCGACATTTTCTTTGGATGGCAAGAAGTAAAGTAATCTCTGTTTTATTGCTAAAATATTTTACTTTTATTTGAATGTACTGTGCCCAATTAATTCATTGCTTTCATTGCAGTCTGGCTGACACTGAATAATAATGCCCACATTCATATAGCAGTAACAGACTACTTAAAACCACTTAAAAAAAGAAACTGAAGAAAAAGAGTAAGCTTGAAATAAATAAGAGCAGTGTATTTGGTGGATTTAATGAAGTTCACTGTAGAATTAGTTGGGATGAGAGAAATGTTAGGGTTGAGAGGAAAGGGATATATATATATATATCCCATATATATATTTGTATATATTTATACATACACGTATATGGGTTTCCCTGGTGGCTCAGATGATAAAGAACCTGCCTCCAATGCAGGAGACCCTGGTTCAGTTCCTGGGTTGGGAAGATAACCTGAAGAAGGAAATGGCAACCCACTCCAGTATTCTTGCTTGGAGAATCCCATGGACAGAGCCTCGCAGGCTATAGTTCACAGGGTCACAAAGAACTGGACTTGACTGAGCTGTATATATATATATACATATGGCTTCTCAGGTGGTGCTGGTTGTAAAGAACCTGCCTGCCAGTGCAGGAGAGAAAAGACACGGGCCTGGTCCCTGGGTCAGGAAAATCCTCTGGAAGAGGTCACGGCAACCCACTGCAGTACTCTTGCACGGGGAATCCCATGGATGGAGGAGCCTGGTGGACTGAGCTGTGGTCCACGGAGTCACAAAGAGTTGGACACCACTGAAGCGACTTCGCACGCTGGCACATGCATGTATACAGCAAAGGATGAATCTTCTAGTTTGAGGTCGTGAGAAGAATGGCCACAGGGTGGCAGCGCAGTCTAGAGAGCAGGAAACTTTCTGCTGGACCCGCGGTTACTTTGCTAAAACCACACTTTTGTGTGCATGTGTCGCCCCTGCCTTGTTGAAAACTTCTAATTTTATATTGGCATATAGTTGATTAATAGTGTCGTGTTAGTTTCAGCTGTACAGCATAGGGTGTGTGCGCACAGGCCTAGTTGTGTCTGACTCTTTGCGACCCCATGGACTGTATCCACTGCCTATGGGATTTTCCAGGCAAGAATACTGCAGTGGGTTGCCGTTTCCTACTCCAGGGGTCTTCCTGACCCAGGGATCAAATCTGCATCTCCTGCCTTGCAGGAGGATTCCCTATCGCTGAGCCATGGGGGAAGCCCATATGCTATACAGTAGGTCCTTGTAAAACTACACTTTTTTTTCTCAGAATTCCTCCATGTTGCTTTCCCCATTATCCTAGATGAACATCAACAAATGTTCACAATCAAAGGTCACTCCTAAAACTTAAACTGAGGAAAAGTGCAGGATGAAGTGCTATCTTTACTTCTGGAGTCTGTAAGCTATTTTTGCCTAAGCTTCTGATGTCATATCCAAGATACTGTTGCCAAGACTAATGCATAAGCTTTTCCTTCTAGAGATTAAATTTCCCATTATCCTAGATGAACATCAACAAATGTTCACAATCAAAGGTCACTCCTAAAACTTAAACTGAGGAAAAGTGCAGGATGAAGTGCTATCTTTACTTCTGGAGTCTGTAAGCTATTTTTGCCTAAGCTTCTGATGTCATATCCAAGATACTGTTGCCAAGACTAATGTCATAAGCTTTTCCTTCTAGAGATTAAATTTAAGCATTATACTAGAGTGGATAGCCTTTCCCTTCTCCAGGGCATCTTCCCAACCCAGAGGTTGAACCCAGGTCTCCCACATTGCAGGTGGATTCTTTACCAGCTGAGCCACAAGGGAGGCCCAAGAATACTGCAGTGGGTAGCCTATCCCCTCTCCAGGAGATCTTGCAAATCCAGGTGGATTCTTTACCAACTGAGCTATCAGGGAAGCCCCTTTATTTATAGAGTCTATACAGAGGCTCTAAAAATGTTTCAAACTATCTGTGAGGAAGGTCCAACTTAAGTTACTAAATCATCATACACTAATGATTTTGTAAAATTTGATGAAAATTATTGTATTAAAGATGAACAAAAAACATTGAAATCAGAAGATTATTTGAAAAATAAGTAGTTCAACAGATATAACTGGATCAACAAATACAAATTAAAAATTTTAAAATAAGTATAAACAGAACACTTGTCTCTTTTTGCTATTTTTGCCTGAGCTTATGATGTCATATCCAAGAAATTATTGCCAAGACTAATGTCATAAAGCTTTTCCTTCTAGAGATTTTATAGTTTCAGGCTTTAAATTTAAGTCTTTATAATTTATTTTGAAGGTTTTGTATGTGTGTAGATGTATGGTTTAAGGGTCCAGTTTCATTCTTTTGCTTGTAGATATCCAGTTTTCCTAACATTATTTGTTGAGGTTATTTCCTCCCCATTGTATAATCTTGGGCATCCTTGTTAAAGATCACTTTTTTTTTTTTGGCCATGCCATGTGGCATGTGGAATCTTAGTTCCCTGACCAAGGATCAAACCTATACCCCTTGAATTGGGAGTGCAAGTCTTAACCCATAGACCACCAGGGAGATCCCCAAGATCATTTGACTGTGTTTGCGTGATTTGTTTCTGGGCTTTCTAGTCTTTTCCATTGATCTATGTGTCTATGTAAATATAAACAAAACAAACACCACACAGAATAAAGAGAAAAAAAGAGTTACCCAAACTACATATGTTGTTTATTGAAAGCATATGTATATATGATTAATGTATATAGATAGATGGTTAATATAGAGAATTGCTATTACTGTATCCTACAATTATATTAAAACATTTATGAAGGATATAGTGAATCTCTATATTCAGCGTCCTATACATGTACATTTTATTTTCACTATGTATATCCATTTAAAAGGTTCTTACCGTGACCAACTTGCTTGTTAGTTTATCCCATCTAGGTTGAACAGCTTGCTCAAACTTAATGTTTGTTTTAATAGCATTGTAATAGAGAAAGCCAGTTTCTAGAGGTATGCTAATAGGAATAGAGGAAGAGGTTTTAAAGCAATTTCACCACGTGAAGATACTCACTTTTTAAAAATATTAATTGATTAATTTTATTTGTGGCTGTGCTGGCTCTTCACTGCTGGGTGGGCTCCCGTCTGGCTGGTGCGAGTGGGGGCTGCTCTCTAGTCGGGTGTGTGGGCTTCTCATTGTGGTGGCTTCTCCTGTTGTGGAGCATGGGCTCTGGGGGGTGGGCTTCAGTAGCTGTGGCACACGGGCCAGTAGTTGTGCCCTCTGGGCTTCAGAGCACAGGCTCAACAGTTTTGATGCATGGGCTTAGTTGCCCTGAGGCTTGTGGGATCTTCCTGGGCTGGGATTAAACCCGTATCTCTTGCACTGGCAGGTGGATTCTTTCCCACTGAGCCACCAGTGAAGCTCTAAAGATACTCATTTTTAATGCTTTTTTAAAACGAAGCAAGTGATGTAATATTTTTAAAATTCATTGTCAATGCTTCATTAGTGGCCAGTTCCAACAATTTATCCTGTAAAAGTGAAAAGTGGAAGTGTTATTTGCTCAGTCGTGTCTGACTCTTTATGACCCCCTGGACTGTAGCCTGTCAGGGTCCTCTGTCCTTGGGATTTCGCAGGCAAGAATACTGGGGTGGGTTGCCATTTCCTCCTCCAGGAGGTCTTTCTGACCCAGGGATCAAACCTGGGTCTCCTGCGTTGCAGGCAGATTCTTTACCGTCCGAGCCACCAGGGAAGCCCTGTGAAATAATGTTAAATTTAAACTATCTTTCAAAGAGTGGTTTCTGGTTCCGTGAATCTCCTCTGCATGGATCTTGATGGAGTATAAACATTTTAACCATTCTATCAGTTCCGTCAGGTGTTTGGTAAGCATTTTGAGCAGATGAGCAATATCAAAATCATTACCTGCTCTGTGGATAATAGTTGTTAAATTATGAAGTATAATCTGTGAAAACTGTCCTTTTATGCTTCTAATGTTTATTTTGGCTTTTCAGTAATCTACTACTGGAAAATATGGTGTATTTCTTCCCTGTTTGGAAATATTAAGATTGTTAACTTGACAAATATATTTCAGAAAAATAGGCAAGTCTGGCTGCCTAATACATATCTTTACAAAACTGAGCCCAAGCATGTTTCTTTTCTGTTAGTAAACTCTTGAGTTTCTTCAGTGTGCAGACATTCTCTACAGAACTTTTATCCTAGATAACCAGTGTACCTAGTATACCATTACAGTTGTTTGTGGTCAGCTTCCATATTATCATATAAAGACAATATTCTCAAATGGAATGCATTAATTTTTATGTAATTCACAATTTTTATTATATCAATACACACATTGGAGAAGGCAATGGCACCCCATTCCAGTACTCTTGCCTGGAAAATCCCATGGATGGAGGACCCTGGTGGGCTACAGTCCACGGGGTCACTAAGAGTTGGACACGACTGAGCAACTTCACTTTACTTTTCACTCTCATGCATTGGAGAAGGAAATGGCAACCCATTCCAAAGTTCTTGCCTGGAGAATCCTAGGGATGGGGGAGCCTGGTGGGCTGCCATCTATGGGGTCACACAGAGTAGGACACTACTGAAGTGGCTTAGCATAGCAAACACATTATTGAGTTTGGCTGACTTTTCATAGTAAGATTTTCTTTTTTTTTTGCAGTGAAATTTTTAAAAAATTTTACTGGAGGATAATTTCTTTAAGTGCTTACAGTAGTCTCTGCCATACAACAGCTCGAAATCAGTTATAATTTTATATATACATATACATATATATTTATATGTCCCCTCTCTCTTGAACCTCCTTCCTACCCATATCCCATCCACTTAAGTTATCAGTGGGTGCCTGGCTGGGCTCCCTGTGTTATACAGCAGCTTCCCACTAGTGATCTATTTCAGAGTGTTTAATGCTTAAAATAGCATAGCTAATAATTGGTAAATCTGGAATTTGGGCACTCTAAAATTCTTTATACCATAATCTCTCCATCATATCTTAGTTTTTAGAGCAAAAAGAAAATAATCTCAATTTAATGACCTAGCCTTAAGATAGGGAAAAGTCATATTTCAAAAGTGAGACAATGATAAAGTCAACAAAGAGAAGAAAGTGTAGGAAGAGCATGTCATGAGAAAATGATAAGTATGTGTGGGAAAACAACTGAAAACGTTTTTGGCAAGAGGAGAGAAATTTAAAAAATCAGCTTTATTGAGGTGTAATTTACATATAATGCACCCATCTCAAGTGTACAGTTTTATGAGTTTTGACAAATGTATGTACTCATGTTACCATCATTACACTAAAAATGGGGAACATTTCTACTAGTCACAAATTTCCTCTGTGTCCCTCTCTTCCCCATCAACCACCCTCCCACGCGGCTCTAGGGAAGTATCGTCTCTTTGCCATCACTATAGACTAGATTTGTTTTCCAGAGTTTCACATAAAAGGACTCATGAAGTATGAACTTTGGGCCTTTTGCTTATTCCTGATGTTTTTGAGATTCACCCTCATGATTATGTATATCAGTAGTTTGTTCCTTTTTAATACCAAGTAATATTCCTTTGTATAGATATTCCTTTGTATAAGATATTCATTTATCTGTTGATGAACATTTGTATTGTTTCTAGTTGTAGATGATTATGAAAAAAGTTTCTATGAACATTCATGTCCAAGTCTTTGTGTGGACACATGCTTCCTTCTTTTGGACAAATACTTAAAAAGTGGAATTGCAGGTTGTATGACAAATGCATCTCAAGTTTCTAAGAACTGCCAAATTGTTTTCCAGAGTGGTTTGTTATCTGATATTCCCTCTGGCAACATATGAGCATTCCAGTTATGTCACATGCTTGCCAACACTAGATAGTGTCAGTGAAAGGAAATGTTTAACCTATCAATTTAGAAAGACAAGTTTCTTTTTTAAAAAATATTTATTTGTTTATTTGGCTGTAAAAGGTCTTAGTGGTGGTGCACAGGATCTTTGTTGCATCATGTGGGGGTCTTTTATTGCGGCTCGTGGGCGCTCTGGTGGAGGCACACAAGCTCGAGACCTCCTGGGCTCAGTGGTTGCAATGCACATGCTTTGCTGCTCCACAGCACGTGGGATCTTAGTTCCCCGACCAGGGACTGAACCTGAGTCCCCTGCACTGCAAGGAGGATTCTCAACCACTGGACTGTCAGGAAGTCCTGTAGAAAAATGAGTTTCTTTTAAGCTTGTCATTTGACAAGAAGGGGATGAACAGTGGATAAGATTCTGTAGTACTTCTGTTTCTTCATTTTGATAGTTAATGCCCAATGAATTTCCAAGGGCATCATAATTAGCAAGAAATTTGATTCTTACCCCTGCTTTCATCTGCTGTTGTCCCAGTCTCTTCCAAATGAAGTCATTGATAGTGCTGAGCTCAGTTCAGTCTTCTCCTTCAATTAAAACAGAGTATGTGGCAGCTGAGAAAAAATATTATGATCTTAGACTCAGGAGAGGATAAGGTGAGCTCTGAAAATACTCCAAGCAGTTGCTGTTGAGAAGCCTATTGAGTCTAATTGTTGTTTCATTATTGATATGTTTTTTGTCTTTATAATATTGTTTTGATTGCTGTATAAGTTTCGGGTATGTAACATTGTAACTTGACATCTATATACACTATGAAATGATCACTATCACAAGTCTATTTACTATCCATTACCATTCACAGTTGACATCTTTCACCCATTTCTTCCACCCCCCCAAGCTCCTTCCCCTCTGGTAACCACTAATCGATCTTGTATCTATCAGTTTGTTTCTGTTTTATTTTGTTTGTTCATTTGTTTTGGTTTTTTGGGTTTCACATAGAATTGAAATCATGTTTGACTTATTTCACTTAGTATAATACCTTCAAGGTCCATTCGTGTTGTCACAAGTGGCAGAATTTCATTCTTTTTTTACGACTGAGTCATATTCAAATGTGTATATATGCTACATCTTCTTTATCCATTTATTCATTGATAGATATTTAGGTTGTTCCCGTATCCTGGCTATTGTATATAACTCTGCACTGAACTTAGGGGTACATATACCTTTTTGAATTAGTTTTTTGGTGCTCTTTAGATACCCAGAATGGAATGGCTCAGTTATAAGATAGTTCTAGTTCTTTGAGGGACCTGCGTACTGTTCTCCATAGTGGCCTTTCCACCAGTTTTAGTCCCACCAATACTGTAGGCTTCCCTTTTCTTCATATTCTCTCCAACACTTGCTATTCTTTGTCTTTTCAATAATAACCATTCTAACAGGTGTGAGACAGCGTCTCATTGTGGCTTTGATTTGCTGTTTATAGGTAACTTATCTTTTCTCTGATAACTTTTCAAACACTTTGTTTGCCTTTCATATTTTATAGTTTCCAGTATGATGTATTTAAGGTATAGATTTAGCTTTACTTATCCTGCTTGAAACTCAAATTTGCTAATTTTTGCTTCCCATTAATTCTGGAAAATAGCCATAATTTCATATAAAATTTAATATATACTTTATTTGGAAATAGTGTCAAACTTAGAAAAAGGTTGTCTAAAGATAGTAACAAGGAACTCTGCTAGACCTTTTATCCAGATTCTCCTATTGTTAAAGTTTACATCATTTGCTTTGTCACTGTGCTCTTGATATCGCTTTGTTCTTTCTCTCCGTCTCTGTCTGTCTCTGTATTTTTTGAAGTTCTTTAGTTGATTCATTATTTTTAAAAATATTCTTGTCTTCCATTTTCTCTTCTTTTGGAACATGAATTAGGAACATGTTGCTATTCTTATTTATTGCATGATTCAGTTTGTCTGTTGTAATTCCAATTATTCATCTTTTAGTGCCACATTTTAGGTATTTTCTCCAGAACAGTCACCCAGATCTCCACTTTTCTCTTTGTTATTGTTTAGTCACTCGGTCATGGCTGACTCTTTTTTTTAATCCCATGGACTGTAGCCCACCACTCTCCTCTGTCTACAGGTTTCTCCAGGTTTAAGAATACTGGAGTGGATTGCCATTTCCTTCTCCACGAGATCTTCCTGACCCAGGAATCAACCCACAGATTCTGCACTGCAGGCAGATTCTTTCCCACTTAGCCACCAGGGAGGCGTTCCACTTTTCTTTACAGGTCTGTTAATCTGCTGTTTAACTCCCTTATTGAGTTTCTAAAATCAATGAATGTATCCTTTCTAATTTTGTTTTTTCCTTATATTTTCCTCCATTATATAGTTTTGGATTTTTCATCTTTAATTATTTTAATATTATATAGCCTATAACAAATAATTCTGTTATCTTTAAAGTTCTTGGGGAGTTAACTCTGTTTTTTGTTATTTCTGCCTGTTCTTGGTGGATTGTTCCTTTGGGTGTTGTCAAATTTTGTTTTCTCGGTCATGCTTGCAGAGGATCCTGGGTGGCCCATGTTGAAGCTATATCTCTCCAGACTGTGGTTCTCCATCTTTGCTACTCACTGGGATCACCAAGTGAGCCTTTAAAATTAGGATGGCAGATTGAACCCCAGTCCAGTGAATGCAGATACTCTGAATGTGAAGCATCATTGTTTTTAAAGCTCCACAATCACGGTTGAGGACCACTGCTTAGGACAGTGTTTGCCTTCCATTTTTAACAGGAATTATACATGTGTTTCCCAACCTTGATCACTTTAATTTCTCAGCTCTGGGTTCCTAAACACATAGGTAGAATAATTTTTTTTAACAGTAGAAAAACATTCTTAATAAATAATATCAGCATACCAATTTGATTCTTGTTTTGTTTTCTAATTTCATTGAAAAATAACTGATAAATGTATATATTTGAAAGTAAAAGGTGATGATTTTATGTATGTATACATTGTAGAACAATTACACAAGGTCAGGCTAATTAATACATCCATTGCTTCCTGTATTAAAGTTAACTCTTTATTTCTTATGGTGAGAATGCTTAAGATCTGCTCTCAGCACCTTTCAAGCATGCAAGTATACAGTAGCATATTATTAACTATGATCACCTTGCTGTACGTTATTAGAGCCTCAAGACTTATCTAATAACTGAAAGCTTGGCCTTCTGACCTGCATCTTCCCATTTGCTTCTCCTCCTAACTTGGTAATGTAACAGAACAGGACGAGCACAGCCCTTAGCAGTCAGTCACTGTGGTGCCTCATTAGTCAGGCACCCTGTTTCTAGGCAACGGGTCTTGCTCAACCATTGGTCAGTGCCTCAGTGGTCCCTGCCCACAAACAGCCAGTTGTCAGTGAGCGACCGTTAGTTGTCCTGCTCAGCTATTGGTCATCGCCGCAGTCGGTCATGCCCACAAGTAACTGCCAATGAGGGACCAGTCCAGAACCAATTCAGCCAGCTGTCAGTGGTGTGGTGCATCAGGTGGAGAGTGAGGGGAGAGATCGATTTAGGACTTCTCTTGCGGGCCCTCCAACAGAAGGAGGAGGGCCAGCTGTGGGCCAGTGGGTGAGCTGGAGGGCCCAGGGAACAGACTGGGGATTACATCCTGTGGGGCTCCAGGGCCCTCATGGACGCCCTCTGTTAGCCTTGGTCCGGGCCTTGAGGCAGCAGGGAATCTCTCCCCCATGTCTGTCTCTGCGACCTGAGAGCCGTGGCTGTCTGTCTGTCACAGTCTGAGAGACCTGGTCTCCCCCATTTGGGCGGCCTGAGGAGAATGAGGGCCGGTTGGGTTGGATGCCTGGCTCCCTCAGGGATGACAGCGGGGCAGGGTGTGGGAGCCTGGCCCTGAGGGAGCTGCCAACTGAGCTCTGCCTCCTCTTAGCGGGGAGCTGGGACCTTGGAGGGTGGAAGCTGTGCCTTGGGACCTTGCCCTTTCTTGTCAGGCGAGAATAACTTTCGTTTGGTAGAGATTTACAGGAACATCGTTAACCTGACGGTGACCTGACCTCAAGAACAAAGGACCTGACACCAGGAAGTTTGCAACAAGTAACCACACTTGCTCCCTCACCTTTTGCTTTTAAAGGGGTTTGCTGACAACTTTCAGTAACTTGGGATTATTGGGGCATGAGCCACCCATCTCCTTGTGTGAACCTGTAATAAATCTCTCTGTTCCAAACTCTAATGTTTAAGTATTGATTGGCCTCACTGTGCATCAGGCACATGGATTTGCGATTCACTAACTGTTCAGAAGCTTTTTTGTTTGATGTAGTCCCACTTGTTTATTTTTGGCTTTTGTGCTCTTGGTTTCTTACCCCCGCCAAAATCATTGCAAAGATCAATGTCAAGGAGCTTTCCCTCTATGTTTCCTTCTAGGAGTTTTATGGTTTCAGGCTTTACATTTAAGTCTCTGATATGTCACACTAACTATGAGTGGTGTAAGATGAGAAGGGTCCCGTCATTCTTTTGCATGTGAATATCCAGTTTTCCTAACACTATTTGTTGAAGAGAATGCTGCTCTTCATGCCCTTACCTTATGTGTTCTTGGTTTCTTTCTGGGCTTTCTACTATGTGCCAATGCCATACTCTTTTGGTTACTGTAACTTTGTAGTATAGTTTGAAATCAGAATGTGTGATGTCTCCAGCTTTATTTGTTCAAAAGTTTGCTTCAGCTACTCAAGGTCTTTTGTGATTCCATACAAATTTTAGTATAGTTTTTCTATTTCTGTGAAAAAATGCCTGTAGAATTTTGATATGGATTGCATTGAATTTGTATGGTATAGACCTTTTGATGGTATAGACATTTTAACAATATTAATTCTTCGGATCCAAGAACACTGGGTTTCCAGTATTCATGGGTGTTTTCAATTTCTTTCATCAGTGTCTTATGGTTTTCAGTGTACAGCTATTTTGCCTCCTTGGTTAAAGTCATTTGTAAGCATTTTGCTATTTTTGATGCTATTGTAAATGCAATTGCTTTCTAAATTCCCTTCAGACAGTTCATTTTCATGTGTAGAAGTGCAGATGACTTTTCTGTGTTGGTTTTTAATCCTGCTACTCTGTTGATTTCATTTCTTAGTTGAAACAGGTTTTATGGGTGGATTTAGTGTTTTTGATATATAAGATCATCTCGTCTGCAAACAGGGATAATTTTACTCCTTAACTTCTAATTTGGATGCCTTTTGGTTATTTTTCTTGTCTAATTGTGGCCATGACAGAGTGTTGAAAAGAAGTAGTGAGAGTGGGCATACTTTATTTTTTAATTTTTTTCTTGACCTTAGGGAAAAGGCTTTTAACTTTTCACCACTGAGTAGGAAGTTAGCTGTGGGCTGGTCATATATGGCTTTTATTACATTGGGATGCATTCCTTTTACAAGTAATTTAAGAGTTTTATCATGAAATGACATGAATTTTGTCAAATGCTTTTCCTGCATCTATTGAAATGAGCATAGTATTTTTACGCTTCAGTCTGTTCAATTCAGTCACTCAGTCATGTCCGACTCTTTGTGACCCCATGGACTGCAGCACACCAGGCTTCCCTGTCCATCACCAACTCCTGAAGCTTGCTCAAACTCATATCTATCGAGTCAGTGATGCCATCCAGCCATCTCGTCCTCTATTATCTCCTTCTCCTCCTGCCTTCAATCTTTCCCAACATCAGGGTCTTTTCTAGTGGGTCAGTTCTTCTCATCAAGTGGCCAAAGTATTGGAGTTTCAGCTTCAGCATCAGTTCTTCCAATGAATATTCAGGAATGATTTCTTTTAGGATTGACTGGTTGGATCTTCTTGCAGTCCAAGGGACTCTCAGGAGTCTTCTCCAGCACCACAGTTTAAAAGCATCAATTCTTTGGCACTCAGCTTTCTTTACAGTCCAAGTCTTACATCCATACATGACTACTGGAAAAACCATAGCTTTGACTAGACGGGCCTTTGTTGGCAAAGTTTAATACGCTGTCTAGGTTTGTCACAGCTTTTCTTCCAAGGAGCAAGCGTCTTTTAATTTCATGGCTGCAGTCACTCTCTGCAGTGATTTTGGAGACCAAAAAAATAGTCTCTTAGTTCTGTTAATATGGTGTAGCACACTTATTGATCTGCATATGTTGAACCATCCTAGCATCCCAGGGATAAATCCCACTTGATCATGATATATGACCCTTTTACGTGTTCTTGAATTCAGTTACCAGTATTTTGTTGAGAATATTCACATCTATGTTCATCAGGGACCTTGGCCTGTAACTTCCTTTTCTTGTAGCATCTTCACCTGGCTTTTGTATCAGGGTAATGCCAACCTCCTAACATGAGTTTGGAAGTGTTCCTTCCGTTCAATTAGGTAATATAAAATTGACCCTTGTGTTTGGAGAGACTCTCCCTGCCCCAGGCATCTATGCTGAAATAGATTCCCTGTCATCTCTTTTTACTGAGAAAGGAGCCGTTTGAGGGCTTATAGAGATAAGCAGGGAATCTGATGCACTTTTTCATATTGAACAAAGCTGAGTCTTCTTCATCTACTTCCATATGACTGTGAAAACCCAAGCTTCCTACTTATTCATATCAACAAGTATTTTCTTGATAGCCTAAATGTCAGTGCCAATATAACATATCTACGTTTATGTTATTCCCTGGTCTGGGGAAATTTCTAGAATTTCCTGACTTCCCTATGACTCATTTTATTCAGCAGTTCTGGATTTTGCATGTGAGTGTGTGTACTTAGATCACAACATTACTGGCAATAGAAGTCTTGCTCTGTGAGTCTGTGCTTCAGCGCCATGCCCTCCCTATCCTTGAATTCATTCTCCTGTTGCCAGGTCTGCCTGAACCAAGTGTGAATTTGCTTTGTCTCTGAGCATCGTTCATTGGGTTTGCAAGCATCTACTTGGCAGCCAAACTGCTGGAGTGTGTATGCATTTCTCCAGACTGTGCCTGGCCTAGTCTTGGCTTCATCTTGATCCAGTTGGTCTGTGTTGCCAAGATCCCGTCGTGCTTTGAATTCCAGCCTACCTGAATTATGTCAACCTTTATTCTTTTTCTTCTGTTTCCAAGTCTCTGTCTTCATTGACTTGTCAAAGTTAAGTCTGGTTTCAGTTTATTTCCTGGATTCGTTTTTCCACAAAGGACTCTGTCCCTGATTTGAGAGTTTGTAGTGTGGTTTACAGCAATGTGGGAATGAGTCCAACTCAGGATTCGGTTTTTAGGATGCCCAGATGGGCTTAGCAGAAAGCCTCTAACTTTCTACTTCATTTCAAAACCACTTAACCTGAGTGTGTAAATTTCAAAGACTTTCTGTTACATGTTGGTAACCTATAGTATTAATTGAGAATAAATACTGAATTACTCATTTTGTCAGAAAGAGGAGTTTACAGTTGAGGATATCCTTTTGTTTACTTTTGTTTGTTTAATTCACAAGTAGCCATATCGCTGTATTACCAAATGGAACCAGCTGTGGCTGGATTGTGACTGTTGTGCTCCCTGCGCCCTTTTCCTCTGAGACCTTCTAAGGAAATCGAATTTGGTGAAAAGCATCCATTGAGCCCTTGGTAGCATTGGATAGATCATTTACCCCAGTTTGGATTTTCTTATTTCTTTTAGGAAGTCCTGTGGAAACCTCAATTTTACTCAGAGAACAACCCCTAGCCCTGTACCAATGGTGTTAGCATTCGATTGGGAATGTGGCTCTAAGGTTTAAACGAAGTACCTGGTGAGGAGAGAGCACTGTGTCAGTCATAACCCCATGGAATCGTGGGTGGTGTGGTCAGTGAAGTCTAATAGAATTTTTAATCTTCACCAGTTGCACCTTTGGGGTTCATGTGAGTGTCTTCTTTTCCATTGTTTTGTCCTTATTTAGATTTCTTTTCTTACTTTTTCTCTTTCCTTTCTTGGCAGCATCATCAAAAGGAGTTAGGAGGGTCTCCCAGAAGTGACCTTTGAAGGTTGTCGCAGTGTGTATACCTGTCAGAAAGGACTGACCAAACCCTGCTGAGAGCTATTTTATACATCAAGTCCTGAGGCAGTCTCTGCTCTTCTCTTTCGAGCTGATCATCCAGAATGACCTGAAAGAAAACCAGGAGAGCTCATTATAGAGTCCAGAGTAATTTTCAGATGTAATTTTTCTTTTTTTTCCTCAATATCAGGCATTTAGGAATCTTACACTCTTGGTGCAAGATTTTTTGTTGGGATTGGGAAAGTTGGGTTTTAGACTTTTTTTTTTTGGTAGGGGAAGGTAAAATTCTTTAATTTACTTAGGAAACACTTAAATTCTATTTAGTTTTATTTTTCTTCTCCCTCTTTCTGTTCTCTCTCTCTTTTAATTCTTTCTTCCCTTTGCCTTCTTCCCTTACTGTCTCCCTCAGGGAAAGAAGAATAAGGAGGAGAAGCGGGAGGAGGAGAAGAAATGGAATAGAATAGAAAGTGTCAGAGTGTATCACAAGTAGTAAAGTTTTCATGAAACTTCTGTCTTGATTGCATAATTTTTTAATTAACTACATATCTGAACTAATTTCAATGGCTAAAAAAGTTTGAAAGCTGATGAACAGAATGTGTGTAAAAAAAAGAATATGTTTAACCTTTCTCCCCTATGATCATCGTATGGCTGAGCCATTCTCATGGCCTACGAAATCTTTCTTAGCTAAGTATTTCTTTTTACTCATCCATGTGTATCGTCATCCCACGTCTCTTTGCCATCTTTAATATGCCCTAATGTACCTAGTTTGTATAAAAAACATGCACCTGGAATCACAACAATGTCCTTAGACGTGTTCTGACTGAAACAGAAGCAAGCAGGACTATCCATTGCCTGGTTCAGTGTGTTTCAGCGCAGTCCGAGGTTATCTGAGGTTATCTGGGGCCTCTGGCACAAACCCAGAGGCCACCGGCTTTGGTGTCCATCCCTTCAGTTAGTGTAAATCTTAGGATAAGCTAAACAGTAACCTTCAGCAAGTTATTTAATCTCTCTGTGACTCAGTTTCTTTTTCTTCTACCTAAGAAACTGTTGCCTAACCCAACACCACAGAGATTTCATGAAAATAAAGTTTTCATCTAGAAATGTTGCAGTTTGGGCTCTTATGTTTATATCTCTGATATGTTTCAAGTAAATTCTTATCAAAGATATGAGGTAGAAAGCTGTGGTACATATACACAATGGAGTATTACTCAGCCCTTAAAAAGAATAAATTTGAATCAGTTCTAATGAGATGGATGAAACTGGAGCCGATTATACAGAGTGAAGTAAGCCAGAAAGAAAAACACCAATACAGTATACTGACACATATACATGGAATTTATAAAGATAGTAATGATGACCCTGTATGTGAGACAACAAAAGAGACACAGATGTATAGAACGGACTTTTGGCCTCTGAGGGAGAGGGAGAGGGTGGGATGATTTGGAAGAATGGCATTGAAACATGTATACTATCATGTAAGAAATGAAGCACCAGTCTATGTTCGATACAGGATACAGGATGCTTGGGGCTGGTGCACAGGGATGATCCAGAGAGATGATACGGGGTGGGAGGTGAGAGAGGGTTTCAGGATTGGGAGCTCTTGTATACCCGTGGCTGATTCATGTCAATGTATGGCAAAACCAATACAGTATTGTAAAGTAGAATAAAGTAAAAATAAAATTAAAAAAAAGATATGAGGTAAAGTTCAAGGTTTTTAAAAAATATATATTTATATTCATGTTGATTCAGCACCCTTAGGCTATTCCTTCCTGCACTGAACCTTGGCACCTTTGTTAGAAATCAGTGGCCATATACATGTGGATCTGTTTCTGCACTTGACACTCTATTCAACTGCTGTCATTTAACAAGTATTACACTGCAGGTGTATTGTAAGCCTTAAAATCAGGAAGTATAAGTCCTCTGAATTTTCTGCTTTTTCAAGTTTACTTTGGTAAACTTGCATTTGGTCCTTTGCATTTCTATATAAATTTGAGAATCAACTGATTATTGTCTATAAAAAAGTTGTGGGAACTTGCTTCCCTGGTGGCTCAGATGGTAAAGCGTCTGCCTGCAGTGCAGGAGACCCAGGTGTGATACCTGGGTTGGGAAGATCCCCTGGAGAAGGAAATGGCTATCCACTCCAGTACTCTTGCCTGGAAAATTCCGTGGACTGAGAAGCCTGGTAGGGGTCGCAAAGAGTTGGACACAACTGAGCGACTTCACTTCTTCACTCAATCCACAGATAATTGAGGGGGTGAGATTAATATTTTAAGAATATGTGACTCAGTTTCTTCAGCTGCATCCTCATTATCTAGTCTATGAAGGAGGATAATGATACTTCATAATATTTCTGTGAGTCTTAAAGGAGTCAGTATATGTAAGGGACTTAAGCCAGGCATATAGTAAGCACTTAGTGAACTAACATTTTTAAACCAATTACAGCAAATTGTTGATCTGTTTAACTTTTCCTCAACTCACATGTCCAGAGCTTTTGGTGTGTGCTATAAATAGTGTGATTGTATGTCCCGGTTAGCTGAGGGCAGCCCCAATTTGTGCCTGTTGTCTTAGTGCATGGTTAACAGTGACCCCTTTTACTCATAAAAGTGGCCCCGATAGAATCTCATGTCTGACTATTCTAAACTATTTTTGTAGTATGAATTAATATTTTCCCCAGTTACATGCCACTCTATCATCTTCTGTGAGTACTTTGGCAAAACCAATACAGTATTGTAAAGTAGAATAAAGTAAAAATAAAATTAAAAAAAAGATATGAGGTAAAGTTCAAGGTTTTTAAAAAATATATATTTATATTCATGTTGATTCAGCACCCTTAGGCTATTCCTTCCTGCACTGAACCTTGGCACCTTTGTTAGAAATCAGTGGCCATATACATGTGGATCTGTTTCTGCACTTGACACTCTATTCAACTGCTGTCATTTAACAAGTATTACACTGCAGGTGTATTGTAAGCCTTAAAATCAGGAAGTATAAGTCCTCTGAATTTTCTGCTTTTTCAAGTTTACTTTGGTAAACTTGCATTTGGTCCTTTGCATTTCTATATAAATTTGAGAATCAACTGATTATTGTCTATAAAAAAGTTGTGGGAACTTGCTTCCCTGGTGGCTCAGATGGTAAAGCGTCTGCCTGCAGTGCAGGAGACCCAGGTGTGATACCTGGGTTGGGAAGATCCCCTGGAGAAGGAAATGGCTATCCACTCCAGTACTCTTGCCTGGAAAATTCCGTGGACTGAGAAGCCTGGTAGGGGTCGCAAAGAGTTGGACACAACTGAGCGACTTCACTTCTTCACTCAATCCACAGATAATTGAGGGGGTGAGATTAATATTTTAAGAATATGTGACTCAGTTTCTTCAGCTGCATCCTCATTATCTAGTCTATGAAGGAGGATAATGATACTTCATAATATTTCTGTGAGTCTTAAAGGAGTCAGTATATGTAAGGGACTTAAGCCAGGCATATAGTAAGCACTTAGTGAACTAACATTTTTAAACCAATTACAGCAAATTGTTGATCTGTTTAACTTTTCCTCAACTCACATGTCCAGAGCTTTTGGTGTGTGCTATAAATAGTGTGATTGTATGTCCCGGTTAGCTGAGGGCAGCCCCAATTTGTGCCTGTTGTCTTAGTGCATGGTTAACAGTGACCCCTTTTACTCATAAAAGTGGCCCCGATAGAATCTCATGTCTGACTATTCTAAACTATTTTTGTAGTATAATTAATATTTTCCCCAGTTACATGCCACTCTATCATCTTCTGTGAGTACTTGATTATTTGGATTTATGTTGAAGACCTTACTCTTTTTTTCTATTGAAACTGCCCCTCAGTTCTCTGCCCGCTGCCCCTCTTTCCCTTTCTGGCAAGTGGCAGAGCAAAGATGGGGACCACAGTGCGCCTGCCCAGAAGGACTGTGCTTTTCCTTCTGGGTGCAGTTAGCTGGGTCTAATCTGGGCCATTGTTCTGTTCCTTGAAGACCTTTTGGTTTCTGATTAAGTCATTCCAAATATTTATTAATCCTCTTAACTTCATTTAGTCACACACTTTTAATTCATTCACACAAGTATTTAATGAACTCCCACAGGGTGCCAGGCCCTGTTCTAGGAGCCAGGGATGGAGCAAAGGGCCAACTGACCAGTCCCTTCTCCTGGGGAAGTGACATACCTTAAAGGCTGCTTTGTGGCCCAACCCAAGTGAACTGGGGTTACCAGAACAGTACTGACCAGCCTAGAGACTGGTCATGAGAGACTTCCTTCTGTATTAAGATTACGTATCCAGCAAAAATAGCATTTGGCAGTCATTTAGTAGATAATGAGTCTGTATTACCACTCAATTTGAATTTTTCCTTCTTATCCGAAGGATAATATAAACCTACTGTCAAAGGCTTTTTCTTGCTATGTGATATCTGTCATATTTCCTAGATGTATTAGTCTGCTGTGAAAGAAGGGAATGGTGTTGTTTGGACTAACTCAATCTAAGTGGTGGCCTCATGGTATTCTTTAAGTAACCACATATTTTAATAGTCTGTTTAGAGTCCTGTTGTGTCTGCATAACTTGCATTCTCTGTCATTCTGCTAGTTTCTTCTCTTGTTTGCTAAGATTCCTTTAAAGATGCTTGCTGTTGGCATATTGATCTCATGTGCTAAGTTGTTTCCATATCCTAAAATATAATATGGCCAGGCCAGGAGACTTAAATTTCTTTACAGAAGCTCGATGCTCTTTTCTCTTAAAATCTTACTTACATTGATTTCTATTCTTGCTGTGAATACATTAATGAAATTCTCCACTGAAATTTAGACACTGTGACAGTTGCTGTTTATAAAGCCCTCATTATGTGTAAAGCACTATTACAAGCATTTTACACACTTATCTTCCTTAATCATATTGTATCACCATGACATAGGGAGTATCTCCATTTGTGAGATGAGAAATACAGGGCCACATAGGGAGTGAGGTATAGAGCAGAAACTTGAACCCAGTCTGTCATGTCAAGGTGATTGAAGAATTGGGTACTCTTGGGGCTAAAATTTGGACAGAGGTTCTTGATAAAATAGCCTTCTAAAATGGAAACTTTATATATACACTAATATATATAAAAAATAACAAATAAGAACTTACTGCGTAGCATGGGGTGATGAGAAATACAGGGCCACATAGGGAGTGAGGTATAGAGCAGAAACTTGAACCCAGTCTGTCATGTCAAGGTGATTGAAGAATTGGGTACTCTTGGGGCTAAAATTTGGACAGAGGTTCTTGATAAAATAGCCTTCTAAAATGGAAACTTTATATATACACTAATATATATAAAAAATAACAAATAAGAACTTACTGCGTAGCATGGGGTGCTCTACTCTATAATGGCCTATATGGGAATAGAATCTACACAAGGGTGGATATGTGTAATGGATTCACTTTGCCATACAGCAGAAACCAACACAACATTGTAATTAGCTATACTTTAATAAAAATTAAATAAAAATAAGGCAAAAGCCTTTATTATAATGTGATGAAATTGTAATTTATCATTTTGTTGATTCGTATTCCTTATTTAGAATATTATTTTCCTTGCATAGAGATGAAGCTATTAAAGCAGATGTAGCTGAGGTGGAACTTCGGGGGGAAAGGAGTAATAACTGGAGGAAGATCATCCAATTTATTTTCTTATAAAGCATACACAGTGTCTGTTTGCTTTTCTTCATAAAAATGAAGTGGAGAGTATGCGTAGCTGTCACATGGCCATCTAGGCAGTGAAACATAGTTTGCTTTCTGTGGATCAGATTAGGGCCCCAAAGAGCAAAGTGCTTTCTTTTAAATTATTTGTTTACTCTCTATGGATTCATGTTCTTTTGTGCCAGGATACCATGATCAGTGAGTTACATTTTCATTGGTTTATATCAGACTTACTTCCAGAAAGGATTTAAGGTGATATCAGGGTCTATTACATATTAGTGATATTAAAAATACAGATTTAATTTTCTATATTACTGACGTTTAGTTACTAGTCGTGTCTGACTCTTTGTGTCCATATGGACTGAAGCCCACCAGGCTCCTCTGTCCATGGGATTCCCCAGGCAAGAATATTGGAGTGGGTTGCCATTTCCTTCTCCAGGGGATCTTACTGACCCAAGGATCTAACCTGCATCTCCTGCATTGGCAGGCAGATTCTTTACCACTGGGCCACCAGGGAAGCCCTGTTACTAACATTTTCTATACTAAATAGTAGGCCATGTACAGATTGGGACCCACCTCTTTTCTGTGCACTGACACATTATTACCTCTGAGCACTCTTCGTGGCTTATGACCCACATGAATGAATTGGTGAGTGGTATAGTTAGTATCACTTGTATTACTTTTGTTGATGGTAATTCAGAAGCTACTTTGTATCTCTTCTAAAAGAGTCACTTTCTTAAAAAAAGAAAAGTTGTGATGTTTCAAAGGTCAAGATCACTGCCTAAGACTTTTGATTTTTGAAAAGTTTTGTTGTCTTGGTAAAACGACCTAGTCCTGGTCCTGGCTGTTTATCTGAACAACAGAAAGAGTGGAGAGCATTTGCAGGGGTGAGGTAAGGGCCCTGGCCCTGTCACCATCAGCCTTCCCTTTCATGCCCAGAATAGGCACCGATGCCGCAGGAGTGGGACGCTGGCCATATTGACACTTCTGGTTTTTAAGTGGAAAGACCAGGAGACTTCAGTCCCAAGGTGGACAGAAGAGCCTTCACACAGAGATCCTGAGAACAGCATAGAGGTGAAAGGCTAAACCCATAATTTGCTCCCTGTCCCTCCTGCTCTTAGGATGTTAGTGGCAAGTTGTTTTAGCAAAGCTGAAAACTTAAGTCTTTCCTTTGGAGAGCCTTATTTCTTTCCACTTAAACTATAATTATCATCTGAAAGTACACCAATATTTGATTTAAATATTTACATTTATAGTTATTTATATGAAGTTTTATATTTAAAACCTCATCTGGAGAACTTGATTTAGAGTAATAGCAATTTGGGAAAGGTTTAGAGTAGAGAACATCCTAAATTGGCCAAAGTTTTTTTTTTCTCTTTCCTCTCTTTGATATGTTTGCTGCTACTGCTAAGTCACTTCAGTTGTGTCCGACTCTGTGTGACCCCATAGACGGCAGCCCACCAGGCTCTCCTGCCCCTGGGATTATCCAGGCAAGAACACTGGAATGGGTTGCCATTTCCTTCTCCAATGCATGAAAGTACAAAGTGATATGTTTAACATTTCTTTAATTACTCCAGAACTTGAATGTTGTTAATAAGATTCTTAAGTTTAGCATAAAACCTGGAAAAATCAATGGCCTGGTTATGAGTGAGCAGTGCCATCTAGTGCTTACTACCTTGAATCACAGTCAGAAGTGCTAGCAAGGAACATGGGAGACCAAGAAATTCTGCTCTATGTTCAGTGATGGACATAGAATGTGAAAATGTCTCACCTTGCTAAGACTTTAGGTTTATCTCATTAGAAGAGGTATTCCTTTGAATTCAAACTAGCACAGACTACAGTTTTCTCTAAGGCCCCCTTAGTGCTGAATTTTTAAAAATTTAAGAGTGACATTATACTCAGACATGATTGAGCGACTGAATAATAGAAACAAAAGTGACTTTAAATTGATTTTTTTCTTTTACTGAATTTTTAAAATTAATTTTTATTGGAGTATAGTTAATTACAATGTTGTGTTAGTCTCTGCTGTACAGCAAAGTGAATCAGCTAAACATATACATATATCCCTCTTTTGTCTTGGAGTTCTTTCTCGTTTAGGTTACCACAGAGTATTGAATCGAGTTCCCAGTGCTATAGAATAGATTCTCATTAGTTATCCATTTTATACTTAGAATCCCAGCGACAGGGGAGCCTGGTGGGCTGCCGTCTGTGGGGTCTCACAGAGTCACATACGACTGAAGTAACTTGGCAGCAGCAGCAGCAGCAGTATGTATATGTCAATCCCAATCTCTCAATTCATTCCACCTTCTCCTCTCCCCTGGTATCTGTATGTTTCTTTCCTATGTCTGTGTCTCTCTTTTTGCTTAGCAAATAACTTCATCAGTGTAATTTTTCTGGATTTCACAAATAAGTGACATTATACAGCATTTGTTTTTCTATTTCTGACTTCCTTCACTATCTATGACAATCTCTAGGTCCATCCACATCTCTGGGAATGGCATAGTTTTGTTCCTTTTTATGGTTAAGTAATATACCATCATATATATGTACCACATCTCCTTTATCTGTTCCTTTGTTGGTGGACATTTAGGTTGCTTCCATGTCCTGGCTATTGTAAATAGTGCTGCAGTAAGCATTGGGGTGCATGAATCTTTCTGAATTATGTTTTTCTCTGGGTGTATAGCTAAACCTAGCAGTTATAATTTTGTACATAATATATGAAACCTTTTCTGAATAGCAGCTCTCTAAGGTGTTCTAATAAAACCATGGATTATAGGTTAAGTTGAAAAAAATCAATAACATAAATAGGGTGATCAGATAAGTAAGCAAAAGCATGACAGGAATATAATCAGAAAATAATCTTGCTGCCTCCATAATTATTGTATGGTTCAGTTCAGTTCAGTTCAGTTGCTCAATCATGTCTGAGTCTTTGCAACCCCATGAATTGCAGCACGCCAGGCCTCCCTCTACTTTTAAAAATGCTTTCCAATAGTTAACAAATACTAATGGGTTCAATCGGAAGAAAGTACTTGTTCATTATTATGTTTATAATAGGTGAATTTTAGGGATCTTTTATATTTCCTGAATAATTATGTTTTAAGACCTTAGCAATTTTAAGAGTATTCATTTGATTCTTGTTTTACTTTACCAACACACATTAATTTACAGTTTAGCAAGAATTACCATTGAGACCAGTTTTAACAGTTCTTTGGCAATCCCTGTTTTCTTATTAGAAGTGTCTCACATTGGAAGTTTTTTGAAAATAGTTCACAAGTGTGCTATTTATAATAGGTAAATTTTAGGGATCTTTTATATTTCCTGAATAATTATGTTTAAGACCTTAGCAATTTTAAGAGTATTCATTTGATTCTTGTTTTACTTTACCAACACACATTAATTTACAGTTTAGCAAGAATTACCATTGAGACCAGTTTTAACAGTTCTTTGGCAATCCCTGTTTTCTTATTAGAAGTGTCTCACATTGGAAGTTTTTTGAAAATAGTTCACAAGTGTGCTATTTTTTCCCATTAGTTATATAAGTGATAAGTGAAGTCGCTCAGTCATGTCCAACTCTTTGCAACCCCGTGGACTGTAGCCTACCAGGCTCCTACAGCCATGGGATTCTCCAGGCAAGAATACTGGAGTGGGTTGCCATTTCCTTCTCCAGGGATCAAACCCAGGGATGGAACCCGGGTCTCCCGCACTGGAGGCAGATGCTTTAACCTCTGAGCTACCAGTGGAACCATTAGTTGTATATGTCATACCAATGACTAAAATATGTGTTCGTGATAAAATTTCAGGTTTTAACCATTCTCTATAAACTCAACCCCTGGAAATGTTCACTGTTAATAGCTTGGAATACTATTTTCAATTGCTGTATTTTTAATTAAAATCTTTTCTCTTTCTGGTGGATCAGAGATAGGGGCACCCTATTTCTACTTTGTTTGGTGGTACTTTCTTCTAGGGAATTTGCTGGCATTTTTTTTCTGCTGAGGTAACTGGTAATTTATTACTACAGTCAGGATTTTTGTTCCTGGTTTTGGTGTTTCTACCTTTCTATGTCTTTCAGTTTCTTAAGAGTTTGATAAGAACATGTATTTGTGTAATGCTGTGCAGATTTTTTGGCCTGTTCAAAGGTATATCAACCCTGTATGGAACGGTTGTGTGGAAAGGTTGAAGACTTTGCCCAAGTTGGCTAATGTGTAGCAAAGGCATAATTTGAATGCCTTCTGATTACTCATGTCCCAGGGTGAACTCATCTGGTCCTATAACTTTAAATACTGTCTGAATTCTGATGATTCTCAGATTTGTATTTCCAGCCCTGACTTCTCCCCTGAGGTTCAGACTTGTATATCCAACTGCTCTCTCTTCCTCCTCACCCTTCCCTTACTTCTCTCCTCCCCCCTCCTGCTCCCCTTCCGCCTGCCTTCTCTTCTTCCTCTTCCCCACCCCGCCCCCTTCTCCTCCTTCTTCGTGTCCATTTTGATGATATCTCAAACTTGACTCCACAGTAAAGAGGATCCTTGCTGGCCCTATGCCTATCTTGTTTCTCTCAAGGTCTTTTCCATCTTAGCTAATGGCATCTGCTGCTGCTGCTAAGTCACTTCAGTTGTGTCCGACTCTGTGCAACCCCATAGACGGCAGCCCACCAGGCTCCCCTGTCCCTGGGATTCTCCAGGCAAGAACACTGGAGTGGGTTGCCATTTCCTTCATCATTAGCCACTTATTTACTCAAGCAAAATCTTGAAATAATCCTGTTTGTCTCTTTCTCAAGCTTGACATTGAAACTGAGCCGGACCTGTGGCGTTCCTGGGCATGGAAACTTGCTGGTGTCCCCCATTTCTAGTTTGTTAGGGACAGACTCCAGCTTCCATGACCTCCCCCGAGTTCCAAAGGGCAGGTCCAAACAGCTGCTAAACAGGGCAGGGAAGGGGATGTGGAGACAAAGGAGGAGCAGTCAGGAAACAGCAGTGAAGCCTTGGGGTAGGGCCCTGGTTCCACCTTGCAAGATACCCATAACAACATCTTTGTGCCTTTAAACTCAAAAAACCCCAACAAATGAAAGGTGTTAGTATTCTTCATTCCAGATTGAAGGAACCCGAGAAGCTCATCAAGAAGAAAGAGACCACCTGGGACCAGATTAAAGCGAGAAGGCCCTGCACACACCTTAAATTTGTCAGCAACTCCACTCTCGAACATTGCCATAAAACTCCTCACCCAAGCCCCCCAGGTTGGGACACACAGTTTTCAAGGGCAGGAGCCCACTGTGTTTCCCTTTGCCTGGCAAAGCAATAGAACTATTCTTTTCTACCATCACCCCAAACTCTGTCTCTCAGATTCAATTTGGCACCAGTGCCCGAAGGCCGAGTTTTTGGCATCAACACCAAATCCATCAGTAAGTGCGGAACTTGGGCTTCCCAGGCGGCGCTAGTGGTGAAGAATCCACCTGCCAATGCAGGAGACACAGGAGATGTGGATTCGATTCCTGGGTTGGGAAGATTCCCTGGAGGAGGGCGTGGCAACCCACTCCAGTATTCTTGCCTAGAGCATCCTATGGTTAGAGGAGCCTGACTGGCTACTGTCTGTAGAATTGCAGAGTTGAGCACAACTGAAGCAACTTGGCATACACGCAAACCTGTTCTTTCATCAGCCTACTTTTGTCTCTTTCCTAGGCTTTCACAAGTCACTTGTTCCAACTGGTTTCCCTGCTTCCACTCTGTTCTCCATTACCTTGTTTCATTTTTTCACTGTGCTTAACAGTATAAGATTATTATTTGTTATGGATTTGTTGCCTGTCTGGCTTTTTCTAGAATGTAAGCATCACTAGGCAGAAAACTGCTTTGTTAACCGCTGAATCCCCAAGGCCTAGAAAGAACACTGCTGGCAGTAGTAGATTTCATTTTGAATGAATGGGCAAATACATCAATGAAAGGAAGAAATCTGGTGCTTTTCAGTGGTTGAGGATTCAGGAAAAATTACTCCTTTGCTAGTTTTATCAGGGCTTTTTGGTAAGGTGTTAAGAGACTTTAATACTGTGTTCTTGAGCTTTATATTAGAATCTTATAATCTCAAATATTTGATTTCATTTGAGCCTTGGTGCATGCATCTTGTGCTCCCTGAGATACTTGAGAGGTTTTCTGTGGAAACCTAAAAATGAAACCGATTATACTATTTTCTGGTAAAGGCCTGGCTCAATAGATGAAGGGAAAGAAACTGTTGCTAGTTGAGAGAAGCACTCAGTTTGCCCTTCAATAGAGAATTAAAAGAGAAAAAGAGGAAAGTGAATGTGGAACATCTTTATTTGCTCTGGACTGCCCTTCTTCCGGTAAGGTTAACTTTGAATAAAGAGGAAATTGATGTTGGGCTGATTAATAAATTTTTAATGTTGGAAACTTAAAGGTCTAAAGACCCTGAAATGTTATATTAAGGAAAAACCAATGACTCTATTAAGAAATGCAAAGCAAAATGAGGAAAAGGTGGGGAGAGATTGATTGGTTATTCTATATTGGTGTAATAGAAAATATTTTTTTGAAGCAGCAAGATCTGGGCTTTGATTCTAATCTTGCTGCTAGCTGGCCACATATACTTGGGCACATGACTTCTGGAATCTAGGTTTGTTATCTCTGTTGGAGGTTTCATATGTTTATATGTGCTGAATCTAGAGAAAAGATTCTTAGAAGTAAAAGTATGATATAAATGCAGTGCATTGGTATTATTTTTAACGCTAAAATGCTTTAATAAGATATAATTTATAAGTATAAAAGGTACAAATTTTTAAAAATTTGTTTTTCTTTTTTTCCCCTTCCAGTTTTAGTGAGGTATAATTGATGCACCTGTGATTCAGTGGTAAAGAATCCACCTGCAGTGCAGGAGATGCAATGCAGGAAAAGACACAAATTCGATCTTGTTGGGTTGGGAACGTCCCCTGGAGAAGGAAGTGATAACCCACTCCAGTATTCTTGCCTGGAAAATGCTATGGACAGAGGATCCTGGTGGGCTACAGTCCATGGGGTTGCAGAAGAGTCAGGCACAACTTAGCAACTAAACAAGAACTGTGTAAGTTTAAGGTATACAGCAAGTTATTATTGCACACATCATCAAATTATTACCATAGGTGTTTAGTGAACGTCTGTCATCTCATATGGATATAAAATTAAAGAGAAAAAAGAAAACAAAAATCTTCCTTCTGATGTGAACTCTTAGGATTTACTCTTAACAACTTTCATGTATAACATAAAACAGTGTTAATTGTATTTATCATGTTATGCCTCCCTAGCATCCATTTATCTTGTAACTTGTAAAAGGAGTTTGCACCTTTTGATGCCTTCATCCAGTACCCACTCCAGCCCTCTCCACCTCCTCCACCTCCCCCCAACCCCCACCCCACTTCTAGTAATCATAAATATAATCTATTTTGCATGAGTTTGTTTGTTTTTGAGGTATAATTGACCTACAGTGCTATCATTGCAAAACATGACCACATAATAAGTTTGGCTATGATATGTCACCATACAAAAATATCCCATGGTGTTGGCTGTATTCCCCCACGCCCTGTATTTCATTGCCATGACTCATTTATTTTACAACTGTCTTAATTTGCCTCATTGATTTCTTTCTTCCCTTTACTTTTTTCCCCTCTGGTGAGCACTCTGTATTGATAACTCTGTTTCTGTTTTGTTATGTTTGTTCATTTGTTTTGATTTTTAGATTCCACATATAAGTGAAATGATATGGTATTTATCTCTGTCTTTATTGTTTCACTTAGTGTAATACCCTCTAGGTCCATCTGCATTATTGCAAATGACAAGATTTAATTCTTTTTTTATGGCTGAGTAATATTCCATTGTATAATATCTACCATATCTTCTTTATCTGTTCATCTATGATAGCACTTGCGTTGCTTCCATTTTTTGGCTATTGTAAAAAGTTCTGCAATGAACTTAGGGGTCATATGTCTTTTTTAATCAGTGTTTTGGTTCCTTCAGATAAATACTTAAGTTAGGAGTAGAATTGCTGGATAGTTCTGTTTTTATTATATGGTAGTTTTTATTCCTGAAACAATTTAAAATAGTTAAAAATGACTTTTCTGGGAAATTTTTGCTTGTTTAACCGATTGTTTATGTGCATCTGAGATTAACAACAGCAACAACAAAAGCACATTTTATGTAGCACCATCAGTGAGGCTTTCTATCCTTATTATACATTTCTGAGTATCCTCTAAGATATCAGCGATGAAGTGTTCTTTGGATAGATCAGGGGAGAAAGAATGGAGGTTTTCATGTCTTTAAAAGCACTTATATGCTCAGGTCTCTGAAAAAGTACTGCATGCCAGGAATGGCACCTCTGCCACCGTTTGATCTTGACTTAAAAATGAACTTTTTAAAGGCCAGATTATCGATGCGTTTGAATACTGTTAGTACCTATTTCTTAGATAAAATTAGTTTGACAGTGTTATTAATTTTTCTTCTTAAAAAATGGCAGGAAAATGAGCTTGAAGCAGTATTATTGCATGTGCTCAAATGAGTCTCATTTCCAGATATCAGAAAGCATTTTTTAAGTGTTTTTGAGAAAAGTAATTCTTTTAAGTCCAAGCAGATTGTTTTGTTTTAGAAATACTGAGGATGCAATATGTGAATCATATTTGGATTTTAAAACAGGATATTAAACTTCACAGTAAAAGTGATTCCATGGTTGTTAAAGCCCAGGGAGAGGTTTATAAAGCCAGCCGAGAGAGAAACTGAACTCACTTGGAGAAGTGAATGATGCAGGAATGGAAATATTGAATAAATGACTTTAAAACCATTTTTAAATGTTCTTGTATCCCTTGAAGACAGACAGATCATTAAAATTAAAATTGTATTAAAATTTTTCTCTATAAAACTATGTAACCTAATAGTATGAATGTTGAGTCAGTCACATGTATTTTTTTCCAAAACCCTGGTGGCTCAGACGGTAAAGCGTCTGCCTGCAGTGTGGGAGACCCAGGTTCAATCCCTGGGTTGGAAAGATCCTCTAGAGAAGGAAATGGCAACCCACTCCAGTACTATTGCCTGGAAAATCCCATGGACAGAGGAGCCTGGTAGGCTCCAGTCCATGGGGTTGCAAACAGTCGGACACGACTGAGTGACTTCACTTACTTACTTACCATAATTTGAATTGGATTTCTAAGTCTACATTTCTAAGCTTATTTAATATTTTGAAATTTGTATTTGCTAGGTATTGCACCTTAGGCAGTCTTTAAAAATTAATCCCCATTAAGTTCAAGTAAATAAACCTGAAGGTAAAAGTGAACTGGCCTTATTGAAATGTAAGTGAATGTGAAAACAAGTTGACTGACTAAGGAAAGTGAGGAGGGGATTAGAAAAGGCGTGTTATTTCCATGTGTTTGTTGCTTTGTGTTTGCTCTCAGTGTCCTGGGAGGCTTTTATCGTTCTACCTCGTCTGTTAAATTCATGCTAATTCTTTCAGCATCCGTTTCTAGCATCCTGTTCTCAGTGATGCCTATATGAATAGCCTGCTCCGTTTCTCCTGCTGCCTGTGTGAACCTCTGTTATTGCCTGTAGCATGCCATAGGGCAGTTGCTTACATTTCTGTCATTTTTTGTATCTCCAGTACCTTGCTTAGTGCCTGACACATAGTAGGAACTTAGTACATATCCACAACATACATTCAAACGAATGAACAACGTGGTAGCCCCTGGACTCTGCGTAACCTAGACACTGTTCAAAAAGATGTGGCTCTCGGCCCTGTCCTTCTTGTTGGGCAGAATAGTAGTGGTGCTAGGACAGAGGCTACCTGAAGGATAAGCAGATAGGTGGGTTGATTATTCAATAAATATTCATTGGGCTTCTGGCACTGTTTCAAGTGCTTCATGGGAAACTGCATAGATGTAAGATACGTTGTAACTACTCTCAGGAGTTTACCAGTTAGCTTTAGAGGTATGGCTTACCTGTGTGAATCATTTAGAAGGAAACTGAAAGCTGAATTATAAGGAAGCCAGAAAAGGTAGAAAGCCTTGTGAGTTGGAAGAGTTGGGAAAGTTAGGGGAGACACAAGTTAATTTGAGCTCAGCAGTATTGACTGAAGGAAGGGCTTTGAGGTGTTGTCAAGCCTTGGGCCAGGGGAGAACTGAAAGGTTGACTTTGTGGGAGTGAGCTGGTGGAGCAGGGTTTACTCTGGGGACTACAGACCCTTTGTACATCCATGGGTAAGCTTCAGAGGGGCTTTGAACCCCTGGAAAAATTTGTAAAATGTTGTTTTTATGTGTACAGGCAGTTTAACAGTGGTAAGGTTCAGCTTTTAAAGATGTGGGTGTAGAATTTTTAAAGAATGCTAAATTTTGTAATTTGCATTGGAAATACATTTTAACAGTTTGTATTTTTGTGAGGTCATAAAGAGAGGGGGAGGGGCTTCCATGGTGCCTCGGATGGTAAAGAATCTGCCTGGAATGTGGGAGACCTGGATTCAATCCCTGGGTCGGGAAGATTCCCTGGAGGAGGGCATGGCAACCCAGCCCAGTTTTTTTGCCTGGAGAATCCCATGGACAGAGAGGAGCCTGGCGGACTACAGTCCATGGGGTCACAAAGAGTCGGACACGACTGAGTGACTAAGCACAGTACATAGCACAAAGAGAGGGGGAGACGGAAGTATTCAGGAACAGGGAAGAGGATGGAAAGAGACAGAGCAAGGAGATTTGATCTCATGCTTGAAGAGGCAAAATGACAATATAGATGTTATTTATTTATGATATTTCCCTGAAAGTGTATCAGTATCTATGCAGCATCTTTAGCTGATTATTAGAAGAAATCATCCAGGTAATGAAAGCTAAACTTCTGGTGTCAACACTGTGTATTTGAGAAGAATAAAATACTGAACCAAAAGTGAATGAAAATTTATACCGTTGTTGCCCAAATGAAAATATATGAAATTCAAAGGTAGACAATATCATAAACTTGGTCAAGATTTTTTGGTTTTATTTGCTGGGGTCTTTAATCAGCTATTTTTTTTTCAAAAAGATTATTCTATTTAACTTTTCCCCCAGTTATATTGGGAAATTATTGACACACATCACTGTATAAGTAAAAGGTGTACAGCATGATGGTTTGATTTACACATATTGTAGATTGATCTAACACCCATTTTCTCATACAGATACATTAGAAAGAAAAGAGAAAAAATTCTCTTGTTATGAGAACTCAAGAATTACTCTCTTAACAACTTGCCTAAATATCATACAGCAGTATTAGCTCTCTTAATTGTGATGTTCATTACATCCCTAATACTTGCTTATCTTGCAGCTAGAAATTTGTGCTTTTTGACCACCTTCCTCTAATCTCCCTCTCCCAGTCTCTGTCTTTGATCTCTCTTTTATGCGTTTGTGGTTCTTTTTTTTTTTTTTTTACAGATTTCATATATTAGTGAAAGTGAAACAATATAGCATCTGTCTTTCTCTGTCTGACTTGTTTTACATAATGTACTGCCTTCAAGGTACATCAGTGTTGTTGCATATGGTAAGATTTCCTCTTTTTTTTCTGGCTGAATTATATATGTATGTGTGTGTGTGTGTGTATACATATATATGTATATATGTGTGTATGTTACTATTTTTCATCCATTCACACATTGATGAACACTTAGGTTGTTTCCATGTCTTGGCTATTGTATAATGCTGCTATGAATAGGGGATGCAGATTTCTTTTTGAGTTAGTGTTTTCATTTCCTTTGGATATATTCTAAGAAGTGGAATTGTTGGATCATTTGGTAGTTCAATTTAAAAAATTTTGAGGATCCTCCATACCATTTTCCATATTGGCTATACCAATTTACAATCCTATCAACAGTGCAGAAGAATTCCCTTTTCTCTATATCCATGTCAGTATTTGTTATCTCTTGTCTTTCTCATGATGGCTATTCTAACAGGCATGAAATGATGTCTCATTGTGGTTTTAATTTGTATTTCTCTAGTCACTACTGATGTTGAGCATCTTTTCCTATATCTGTTGTTCTTTCATGTATCTAAAATGTCTTTTCAGGTCTGATGAGGTCACCTCATCAGATGTATGGTTTACAAATATTTTTCACATTCTGTAGATTATCTCTGCACTTTGTTGATGATGTCTTTTTCTGTGCAGAAACTTTGTAGTTTGATATCAGTTCAGTTCAGTCTCTCAGTCATGTCCAACTCTTTGTGACCCCATGAACTGCAGCATGCCAGGCCTCCCTGTCCATCACCAACTCCCAGAGTTCACTCAAACTCAAGTCCATCGAGTTGGTGATGCCATCCAGCCATCTCATCCTCGGTCGTCCCCTTCTCCTGCCCCCAATCCCTCCCAGCATCAGGGTCTTTTCCAGCGAGTCAACTCTTTGCATGAGGTGGCCAAAGTGCTGGAGTTTCAGCTTCAGCATCATTCCTTCCAAAGAACACCCAGGACTGATCTCCTTCAGAATAGACTGGTTGGATCTCCTTGTAGTTTGATATAGTTCCACTTATTTATTCTTGATTTTGTTGCTTGTGCTTTAGGTGTCCTATCCAAAAATTCATCACCGAGACCTATGTCAAGGAGTTTTATTTCTATGTTTTCTTCTAAGAGTTTCATGGTTTTATGTCTTACATTAAAGCCTTTAATCCATTTTGAGTTAATTTTTGTGAGTGGTTTAAGTTATGGGCCCAGTTCATTCTTTCCCATGTGAATATTTTATTACTTCAGCATTATTTCTATTATTTATTGAAGAGACAATCTTCTCTTGTCAAGTGTTAGTTGATCACATTTGTTTAGCTGTATTTCTGGGATATTGATTCTGTTCCTGAATTATTGATTCTGTTCTTTTGATCTATTTGTCTCTTTTTAAGCCAGTACCATACTGTCCTGATAACTATAGCTTTATAGTACAGTTAGTATGGCTTTACAGTATAGCTTAAAATCAAGATATGTAATTTGTCTTGATTAGAGCCCCTAATCCTAATCCTCCTGATTTGTTTTTCTTTCTGGGAATTTCTTTGGCTAGCTGGAGTCTTTGCAGTTCCATATAAATTTTAAGACTGTTTTGTCTACTTGTATACAAAACGCCATTGAAATTTTGATAGGGATTGCATTGAATCTATAGATAGCTTTGATTGTATTGACATTTTAACAATATCAAACCAATTCATGAGCATGGGATACCTTTCCATTTATTTGTGTTTTTTTCAATTTCTTTCATCAATGTCTTATAGTTTTCAGTATAGAGATCTATCACCTCCTTAGTTAAGCTTATTCATGAATATTTTTATTCTCTCTTTCATTGTCAATGGAATCTGTTTTCTTCAGAAAATTTGTTGTTAATGAGTAGAAACTTATTTTTGTAAGTTAATTTTGTATTGCATTTAACCTTTTGAATTTAAGGATTTTTCTCTTAATGCAAAAATCTGCATTTCTTCATAAAAATTTAATATAATGAACTTGACTTGGTTATTTGCCATAGACAGAGATTCTTTTAATATTAGAATCTCAATATATAGAGAAACCATTGAAATTGGCATTCTCTTTCAATTCAAGGTTAACATACTGACCATGTCAGGCACAGAAATGATGGATTTACACTTTGGGTTTAGTGAGCATTTCACTATGAGCAACATGCTTTGAAATGGTAGCTGTATCATGTCACAAGTGTGAGTTAATGAGGAAGGAAAGAGATAGGTGAAAAAAAAAAGTCTGTTCATTTGTTCTTTGGCTTATTCCCAAAAGAATTGAAATGAAGAAGTGTTTCATAATTATTGGTTTATAGGATTGATAAGAGGTTAGCAATTGAGGAACAAAGAAGTTGTAAGTTTATGCAAATAAATAACGCAACAGGACATTTTTCTCTAGTTGTCATTACAAAGTTAACTAATTTGATACTAGTTTAAAAAGATAGTGCTGTTGAGAGAGAAAATAGACACATAAATCTCAATTATATCTAAATCATCAATAAACCGTATTTTTACATAGAATTCAGTTTAATTGGAAGAGCTGAGCAATTTGATGTTGCTAGGAA
>SJYC01019925.1:0-20258 GCA_006408675.1 Madoqua kirkii
TCATGTATTATGGATTATAATATGACATATAATATACTTTTGATTTCTTAATATCTTGTACTTTCAGAAAAGTTGTATATGTAATAAGATGCATGGATGTGAATATTTCAGATAACTGTATAGCAAGCTGGGGATGTAGTAACTTCAGAACTTGCCTCTTGCTGGAGATCAGGTTGGATCAAGAAAATGTATCCATCTAATGGGCCACTTCTGGGCTTGGGGCTTGAAAGCTGGAGGTTGGCCCAGGTGAAATAATTAGAATATCCCCAAGGACAGAGAGTGCAAGAGTGGATGCAGTCGGTGTCCAAGAAGGAGCAGCAGGTCAGAACTAGATAAACTATATGCATTGTCAGTTATGACTGTCAGGCTGATTGAGAGGAGGCATTCAAGAGGAGGATGAATGAAGGTTCACAGGAGGATGAGAGAAGGTCCGGGCCTTTGTGAGCAGGGGTGGGTTTTCTGGGCTGCCTTATCCCAGGTCGATGGTGGCTGAAATTAAAGACAGTTTCAGATGGCTCACCTTTTATGATTTCATGCTTATTAATATAACTTTACATTTTATTTTAAATACATTTTAATATGAGTTAAAATAACTGCTGCAGCAAGATGCTCAACTTTCAAGCTATAAATAATAGCATATCTAGTTTGGGAATGTGCAACAAAGAAAATATTAACTATCTATTTACAAAGAATGGGTCAGCAGTTGCTGGGTTAGGAGTCTGGGAAGTGTGTTACTGCAGAGGAATAGCACCAGAACGTTTCTTCATGATACTGTTCTGTATCCTGACAGTGGTGGTGTTTCTGCAGCCCCATCTACGTGTTACAGTTCATAGAACTGTGCACCAAAAAAGCCCGCTTTACTGCATGATGATTTAAAAAAATATATGAAGCAAAGCACAAAATGCTGATGGAGAAATAAAAGATCTGTTCAGTATACAAGAGGCAGATGATGAAGCTCAGTACAGCAAAATAGTCCCAGAAAGCCATGGAAGCAAGGTTCCTAAAAATGTATGGTTTGCATATTTCTTAGGTCTTTAGGTTGATGAAGGGTACTCTTCAAAGTTGTAACATGGAAGCTGAAAAGTATTTGACCCGCTAGGTTTTCTTTTATCTCTGTCTCTTTTAATAGACTGTCCTCCCTCCCTCCATCTCTCTTTTCTTTACTTCCTTCTTTCTTTCATCTCCTTCTTTCTTGAGTTAAACTCATGCTATCTCACGTGGTAAAAGGGTGCCCCAGATTACATGGTGGAGAAGGAAATGGCAACCCATTCAGTACTCTTTCCTGGGAAATTCCATGGACAGAGGAGCCTGGCAGGCTACAGTCTATGGGGTCGCAAGAGCTGGACATGACAGCGACTGAACCACCACTGCCGCAGATGATGTGAAAGTGATATGAAATGAAGTGGAATGAGAAGCTGGTCTAGTTCTGCTCCAAACATCAGGGTGGACAGTTGGGCCAGGAAAAAATCAAACTAGAAATGCTGCTGCTCACCAGAATGCACCTGTGATATCCAACCCGACCTGTAGGCCTCTTAATTCAGACAGTAATAACTGTTGTTCTGGAGCTGAGCATGTGGTTTGAGTTAGAATTGCTTCAGACTCCACAAGTTGGCTGCAGCCCAGAACTGACCAGAGGGCCCTGGAGCAGGTCTTAAGTTGATCTTGACCTGATAGTGTTCTTTGGGTTGGACCTCCCAGGATTACTCTTGTCCAAAGCTCTCTTTCTATCCCTTTGAAGGAATAAATTTGGTGTCTTGGGTCTGGAACAAATTGAAACCAATCTTCTAGAATTTTGAAGGGCTATTGAGGCCAGGAACAGGACTACATGGGCTCTTTCCTCACTATTACCTCTTTAACTTCTCATTTGCCTGGCAACTTGAGTTCTGATTTTCTGAATGGGTGTTCCTCTGGTCATTTGCCCAGGAAATAGCTCTGGACGGGGACCAGAGGAGAGTGTTTCATATCTCTTGGGAAGGGAAAGGTTAAATTTTGTTTCCAAGAGCACTGGCTGCATGAATTCTTGGACGCAGCCTTCCCCAGGAGAGTGTAGTGGGGGAAGTTTGGCAGGAGCGTATAGCTGCACAGAGGAGGCAGGAGTGAGCTATGCGTGCCGACTGTTTACAACAGCTTCCGGAGTCTGCTAATACCAGACTGATGGAGTAAAAGATTAGTTGGAAATTCTCAACTTACAGTCTTTACATTAAACACTGGTAACCACTTTTTTCTTTCCACCTTTACTCTTAAGTTATTCTGGATTTTAAAGTTCTAGTTATGAGATAAAGTCAACTGAAATTCTTGACATTTTCTAGCCTGAGTCACAGCCCTTGCTTAAGATTATTTCAACATAAAACATGTGTCTTTTAAGTAGTTTGAAAATATATGATAGTACGTTGCTAGTAATAGATTTCTTGGAGCTGAATATTTTGGTACAGGATTTGTGATTTGAGTTTACCATCTGATTTATATATTCTATGGTCTTTTCATAATTTGGATTTGCCAATCTGGGTAGTTCTGGCACTGTGGGGGCTGTTGTGCCTGACTTAATTACATATTTAAATAGAAGGCTAGAGCTAAAGCTAAAAAAGCAGATGGATTTGGAAGAGGAGATTGTCCTGTTTTGAGGTCAAGTGTAAAGCCAAGAAATCGCTGGAGCTGCTCTGACAGGGATTTCAGGAAAATAGGCTTGTAATATTTCCATTTCTCTCGGTTTGCAGCCTGGCGCCAAAGGTAGTAAGATCAGCCCTTTTTCCAAAGGTCTTGGTATTTCTGCAGTTGTTTTCAGAAAGTCTCAAAAATGAAAATCAAGACACAGGATCTCAAATATCTGTACCCTAAACACCGACGCTTTGGGATGATGTAGGAGGGAGAGTCGATGCCCCGGAAGTGAAGGCGTGGTGACGTAGTGCGTGTGTGGAGGCTGCTGCTCAGATGCGACGTCGTGCTGATGGCGCCTGCAAGCTGAGAGTGCGTCGGCTCTATAGCGAGCATGCTGGGAAGCCCTTTCAGAGAGTCTGCGCGCGATACGTGTGCCTTCTGCCGCTTTTGATCCTTTTTGTTCTCTTTAGTTGAGTCAGCTAGGCCATCTTTCAAGGTCAGTAAACATTTCAAACTTTCTAATTGGTCCGGTTAGTCTAATGTTAGTATGTCACCTTCATTACTGAGAAACTGTACTTTGACGCATTTTTAGTGACTCCTTCCAGGGTTACCTGGGGAAGGAAATGGCAGCTCACTCCAGTATTCCTGCTTGGAGAATCCCAGGAACGGAGGAGCCTGGTCGGCTACTGTCCATGGGTTTGCAAAGAGTCAGACATGACTGAGCCACTTCACTTCACTTCACTTCCCGGGTTACCGTTTTTGGCCTATAGAAACAGAAACTAGGATTTAGCGAATTTATATGATTTGTATAAATCACGTAACAGACCACTGGATCATAAGAGCTATAGAAGAGTATATTTTATATTATTAGCTGCCAACTTTCCAGTGGTTGAAGCTCTCCATATATGTAGGTGATATATCTAAGGAAGTTTGAAACAGTAGCAATGACCACTGTTTTGTATTAGTGACTTTTAAATATCTTTGGCAAATGAAACTTATGTAGAAACCCAGTATGCTAAGCTATAGATTCTATTCTATTAGCATGAATTTTTCTGAAGAGTTGAGTTTTCTAATAACTACCTACTTTCAACTTAACCAGTAACTGTAACAGACTATTATGAACACAAATACTTAAAATATGAATTTTTGTAGTCACTTGGAGCCTCAGTAGCTAATATATTATTTTGTCTTATTGATTGTCCAACATTGAGAAAAATCTGTAAGAGTTAAATTCCTTCAAATGGATGTGATTTTCTTAACAGTTTAAGAATAATTTTCAATCAGATTGACATAGAAGCTTGAAAAATTATTAATAGGAAATTTTGATCCACTTCAAATCACTGTATAACTCTAACCTAAGACAGACTCACTCTTCCCAGTCTCTTCAACCAGTCCAAACCTATCTACTGAAGCTATGCTTGTCAAGGTCCCTAGACCTCTGTATCACCAAATCTATCCATAAATTCCTGGTGCTGCCTTGTGGAGTGCATCAGCTGTATTTGATAGCCTGATCGCTCCCTCTGCTCACCTTCCAGCTCTGCACTCTCTCCTGGGTTTCCTCCTACCTCACTGGCCACTTACCGGTTTTCCTTCTGCTCCCTCCTCTTTTCTGCCCTGTGGTTTTGTGTGAGCTCAGTCACTGCAGGCTGCTCTGTCCAGGCTCCTCTGTCCATGGGACACTCCAGGCAAGAATATTGGAGTGGGTTGCCATGCCCTCTTCCAGGGATCTTTCTGACTCAGGGACCGAACCTGTGTCTTCTGTGCCTCCTGAATTTAAGGTAGATTCTTTGTCTACTGGGCCACCTGGGAAGCCCGCCCGGTGGCTTAGGAGACCCTAACCAGCCTCTCCCAACAAGGGTTTCTCATCTGAACCACACAACACAGCAAACAATGTGAAAGACTTTTTTCTCAGTTTTCTCAGCTAGTATTCTTCTAGATGCATAGAAGGGAAGTTAATTTCTTACATACAATAGGTGCCTTAAGGAATTGTCTTAAATTTTTCGCAACCTCCGGTCAGAGGGTTTGCCAGGCTCAGTCTACACATGTTAGGTATCTGATCCAGTTCCATGGCCTTAAATTCCATCTACATGTTGATGACTCCCAAGTTTATACCTCCAGCCTAGACCTCCACCTAAACACTGAAGGACAGAGTCTTTGATCCAACATCTATTAAACATCTTGTCTTAAATATCTATTAACAAAAAAACTAATCAACAGTCAATTCAAGAAAGAAATGGAAAATTGTATTTGCACCAACCTCAAAGAAGAGAGTGAAAAATTTGGCCTAAAGCTCAACATTCAGAAAATTAAGGTCATGGCATCTGGTCTTATCACTTCATGGCAAATAGATCGGGAAACAGTAGAAACAGTGGCTGACTTTATTTTGGGAGGCTCCAAAATCACTGCAGATGGTGACTGCAGCCATGAAATTAAAAGATGCTTACTCCTTGGAAGGAAAGTTATGACCAACTTAGAAAGCATATTAAAAAGTAGAGACATTACTTTGCCAACAAAGGTCCATCTAGTCAAGGCTGTGGTTTTTCCAGTAGTCATGTATGGATGTGAGAGTTGGACTGTGAAGAAAGCTGAGCACAAAGAATTGATGCTTTTGAACTGTGGTGTTGGAGAAGACTTTTGAGAGTCCCTTGGACTGTAAGGAGATCCAACCAGTCCATTCTGAAGGAGATCAGTCCTGGGTGTTCAGTGGAATTGGCATCTGGTCTTATCACTTCATGGCAAATAGATCGGGAAACAGTAGAAACAGTGGCTGACTTTATTTTGGGAGGCTCCAAAATCACTGCAGATGGTGACTGCAGCCATGAAATTAAAAGATGCTTACTCCTTGGAAGGAAAGTTATGACCAACTTAGAAAGCATATTAAAAAGTAGAGACATTACTTTGCCAACAAAGGTCCATCTAGTCAAGGCTGTGGTTTTTCCAGTAGTCATGTATGGATGTGAGAGTTGGACTGTGAAGAAAGCTGAGCACAAAGAATTGATGCTTTTGAACTGTGGTGTTGGAGAAGACTTTTGAGAGTCCCTTGGACTGTAAGGAGATCCAACCAGTCCATTCTGAAGGAGATCAGTCCTGGGTGTTCAGTGGAAGGACTGATGTTGAAGCTGAAACTCCAATACTTTGGCCATCTGATGTAAAGAGCTGACTCATTTTGAAAAGACCCTGATGCTGGGAAAGATTGAGGGCAGGAGGAGAAGGGGACGACGACAGAGGATGAGATGGTTGGATGGCATCACTGACTCAATGAACATGAGTTTGGGTAGACTCTGGGAGTTGGTGATGGACAGGGAGGGTTATAATGAACTGAGAGTTATAATCCAGGAGACAGTCTTTCAGAAAGCTCTGAGGACTGTTCCACCAGTTGGACATCAAAGCACAGTTATATATGTTTTTGAGATAAAGGGCTGTATGGCAGAGCAACATACTAACCATTTACATAATCCCACAAGAGTAGCAGGGCCCTGTGACTACCTACAGGATCAAGAAAGGAATGTTATCTCCTAAGGAGTTACCTTGCTGGTGCCAGGAAGAAACTGCCTTTTCCCCCGCTGGTGAGTAGGCATTCCAGTATCTTCTAAAGGAATATAGTTAATGTATAGTGCAGATGCACAATGCACACTAAAGGGGGAGTAGGTACTGGCTCAAATGACAGAGAAAGTTTATGTTAAATTACTCTTGTCCTGCCTTAAAAATGCTTTTACAGAACTCAGTTCAGAAGGGTTGCCAGGCTCAGTCCACAGGTGTCAGGTATCATGACCTTAAATTCCATCTTCCTGTTGAGAAGCTCCAAATTTATACCTCCAGCTTAGATCTCTACCTGAACACAAGGTAGAGTGTTCTGTCCAACATCTATTTAATACCTTGCTTTTTAAAAAATTAAATATTTATTTTTATTTGGCTGTGCTGGGTCTTAATTGTGGCATGTGAGATCTTTCATTGTGGCATGGGAGTGATCTCGTTCCTTGACCAGGAATCAAACCCAGCCTCTCTGCCCTGGGAATGCAGAGTTTTAGCTACTGGACCACCAGGGAAGTCCCTTAACACCTTGTCATAAGTATTTAACTGACATCCCAAACTTAGCATGTCCAAATGCAAAATCTCATTTTTCTCTCTAAAGCTGATCCAATTATAGTTATCATTTATCAGGCTCCAAATTTTAGTCATCCCTGAACTTCTTTCTGACTCTTCTACCTTCTAGCCAATCATTCTGCAAGTCCTCTTGTATCTTCCTTCCAACTACATTCCCAGCTGACCAGTTTGTCCAGCTTTTACTTCAGCTACCTGGACCTAAGCCTCATTATGTCCCAAGAGCTGGAAATATTTCAGTAGTCTCCTGTCTGGTCTCCCTGCTTTTGCCATGAGATGGTTGGTGAGATGGTTGGATTGCATCACTGACTCAATGGACATGAGAATAAATAAAATAGTTTATTCTAAACAGAGCAGCCAGAATGATCCTTGTGATGTCAGTCTCCTGCTCAGAACCCTTCAGATGCTTCCCCTTTAACTCATGCCAAAAAGTTAAAGACCTTGTAATGGAGTACATGATCTGGATTGTCCCTTCCCTCAACTCTGCTCCAATCTTTTTGCTGTTCCTGTAAGCAACTTCCACCCTGGGGACTCTTCTGTCTTTCTAGCAGGCTCTTAACCCCACCCACTCTCGTCTCCTTGGCTTATTCTCTCGCTTCTTTCAAATCTTTGCTCAGATGACACCTTCCTGGTGAGGCCTTTCCTGACTAGTCTTTTAAAAGTTGTAACCTCCTCATCTCTCCCTATCCATGTTTTATTGCTTTCCTCTTCACCATTGTATTGACCACTTTATAATATTCTATATGGTCTGCTTGTTTATTGTCTATTTCCTCTACTAGTGTGTAGGCTCCTTGAAGGGAGGGATTTTATTTGTTCTGTCCATTGCTGTATGCTGAATGTCTTGAACAGAGTCTTCACAGAGTGGATGGTAAGAAATGGTTGCTGAATGAATGATATGAATGATGGTGAGTGTTTAACAAGAAAATATGTGGTATATGGAATTTTAATCACTCTAAATTCTCCTCGTAGTACACAAAACACCCCTTGGTGTTAAATAGAGCTTATTATCAGATGTTCAATAGTATCATTAAAAAATTTCAGACCTCAAAGCCATCTTTTAAATATATTCAGAGATTCAGAACAGTCACTGGTTTTGTATGTTGAGGCCAGAATTGAACTCTTAATTGCATGCTGATGCTTCATCTGCAGTCCTAAGCAACCATGCATTTCAATCCTGCATTGCCAAATGCATCTAATTGAGTACATGAAAAATATCAGCAAAAATGACAAGTCTTTCTGTTTCATTCTCTCCTTTCTCCACTCCGCTCTGTGTTGTAGGGGGATTCTCCTTGGGCATCTTTCTGGCTGGGTTGTGTCAGCAGGAAGCACTAGAGGATGATGGGGTGTATTCTGCCTCTCTCTCTGCTTCTTTGTCTGCACTGTTAGCATCCAGTTCCACTGGGTCTGCAGCTTCCATCAAGTGGCTTGAGCCCAGGATTGCACTGGAACCAGCTTGTACTTGTTCGCGAGGGATGGTTTTTTCATTTCCCATACCTCTGTGTTTAGCAATATCACATTGATGACTTAAGCTTTGGTGGGTGTATCCACACCTCAGAAATTGCAACCTTTCTTCCAACAGGAAAGTGAAAGTGAAAAGCTACTCAACTCTTTGCAACCCCATGGACTGCGGCCCCTCAGGATCCTCTGTCCATGAAATTCTCTAGGCAAGAATACTGGAGTAGGTTGCCATTTTCTTTTTCAGGGGATCTTCTGGACCCAGGGATCAAACCTGTGTCTTCTGCATTACAGGCAGATTCTTTACCATCTGAGCCACCAGGGAAGCCTCTGCCAACAGAGAGCCACGATAAACATTCACCAGCACATGGGCTTCCCTGGTGGCTCAGAGGTTAAAACGTCTGCCTCCAATGCAGGAGACCCAGGTTCAATCCCTGGGTTGGGAAGATCCTCTGGAGAAGGAAATGGTAACCCACTTCAGTATTCTTGCCTGGAGAATCCCATGGACAGAGAAGCCTGGTAAGCTACAGTCCATGGGGTCACAAAGAATCAGATACAACTGAGCGGCTTCACTCACTCAGCACACTTCTGTGGCCTCACCAGGGTTGGGGGCCTCTGGTGGCAGCCCCTCCTCCTTTTGTTCCTCCAGTCTAGCAGTGGGCAATGTTCCAGCTGTTGCTAATCTCTGGATCATACTCTTCTGTAAGAAACTGTTTAGGACTCAGTTCCTTGATCACTTTTATAAGGAATTCCCTGTACTCAATTGCTTCCTTTGTAGAAATAGGAAATTGTTTTCTTGTACTTGGACTGATAAAATATCTAGTGTAACCATGTTAGGTTTGTGTGAACTCATAGAATCCTTGGCAGCAATACAAAACAAAAATGGTCTCCTCTGAAATATTTGTATGGATGCTTTACTTCGGAACAGGAAAAGATTTGACATTCATACTCTCATTTAGTTGAATAGTAAAGATTTTAGCCTTCTTATAATATTTGTATGGATTCTTTGCTTCAGAACAGGAAAAGATTTGACATTCATATTCTCATTTAGTTGAATAGTAAAGATTTTAGCTTTCTTATAATATTTGTATGGATGCTTTGCTTCGGAGCAGGAAAAGATTTGTCATTCATACTCTCATTTAGTTGAACAGTAAAGATTTTAGCCTTCTCATTCATTGCATATGTTGTATGCCCCTTTTTGGATACTGTGCACTGTGATATCTGGCCAATAGTATTGTTATTTCTGAGGCAAGGCAACCTGGTCCTCTAATACCTCACTTCTGGGTCAATAGCCCAGGGTTTAATAGGATTTGTTGACTGTTTATTCCTCACATGTGCTGCTGTGATTTGTCCTGATTTTTTAAAATGTGTTCTTTTATATGGGTCATTTTAAAGTCTTTATTGAATTGTTACAATATTGCTTCTGTTGTTTATGTTCTGCTCTTTTGGTCCGAGGCACCTGGGACTAACTCCCTGACCAGGGATCAAACCTGCACCTCCTGCACTGGAAGATGAAGTGTTCACCACTAGACTGCCAGGGAAGTCCTTTGAATGATGTTTTAAAATTCATTTTCACTCTTTGAATGCTACTGCTCCAGACCGATAAAGCACCTTTGAAAATATGTTGTAATCTCATCTGTGGTCTTGCCATCGGAGCCTGCTCCAAATTTGCCCCTGGCCATGGACTTGGACTGTATCTTCATCTTTTATCTCTGTGGCCACCTGACAAAGTGTCTAAGAAGTATTCTTAACCTTATCTTTTTGACTAGATCAGCATATTTTATTCTGAGTGGAGCAAGTAAAGGACTGCCATGGGAAAGTTACCCTGATTTTAGTATTCTCATCTGCAGATTCTGCTCAAGAGTGACGTAAACTGTGTTAGGTGCAACCCGGTTTTCCCTGCCCAGGGGTCCTCCCCTTCCCCCGGAGCCATGGGATCTCAGTGTAGGCTTCCTCTGCTTCCTCTCCCTCCCTGCTGGTGCTCTGCCTCTGCTGTTAGCCCTGGTTTGAATGTTCGAGCATTTACTTGTTCTCATGTGCAGTCACTGTACTCTGTTTTATAACTGACCTTCTGACTGTCTTGATTCTTCCCTCGCGGTTCTCATTTATCTGCCCATTCATTTGTTCCTTCCTTGTTTTTACTTCTCCTGTTACCAGAGCCTAAGGATCTGCCCCAAATTCCAACCCAAAGTCTGGGTTCTTCCATCTGTTGACAGCTTCCCTGAAGCTTACGGTATGCATTCCAGATCTTCTCAGGAGTGTCTGCCAATTCTCTGCCATTGTGTTGTGCCCGCTGTTGAGTCAGTACTACTTCATCCCCTCTGCCTTCACCATTGCTGGCTGGACCATCATATGTCGGTTGGATGTGGTGCTTTGCCTGCCAGACTGAACCTCCTCCTGTTGCCTGGGATGATACCTGTTCTCCCAGGGCTGTGACCAGAGTAGTTCTACATTCTGACCCCTCCTCCCACTCCCATCCCTCACCTGCTCAGATGTGAACGCAGTAATAGGAAACTGCCCAAGTAGTTATGCCCCAGTGATAAAGCAGACTGCATCACTAATCACTGGCCCTTTTAATTATGAGGGGTGACAGTATGAGAAGAAAGGAATTGCAAGCCTCCTATGCTGGCTTTGTCAAATAGTACCACTGGGTCCAGCCCCTGAGAGAAGCATCATGACCAGCTTTCAACTTTGCCGTATTACTTTGGGAGAATCTGGATAATACCATTAGCACAGGTCTCATATGAAGTCTTTCTATGTCTTTGGGAGGTGGACAGAAAGTTGGTTTTAAGAATCTTACAACAGATGGGGAAACTGAGATGTGGATTAATCAAATGTTGCTCCTGGAATCACACAGGGATTTGTTGAACAGATTCTAGGTTTTGGTTTTGAGGACAACCAATCCACTAAATGAGGGGCTCCCAACCTTTTGACCAAGAAAGGATGAGTTTTTGTTCTCTGGAGCCTTAACTTATATTAGAGCTGGTCTGGAAGTGACCTTGGATTGCCTGGTTATTCGTGTGAACCCTCAGTTTTGAGATGCTCACGATGAAGTTCATGAGAGAATAGAAGGTGTGCTCCATTTGCTTACTTTTCTTTCTCACCCCATGGCACATGATTGGAAGAAATGCAGTGACGGCAGGACTGGGGTCTGATCTATCAGGGAGGAAGGACTTCAAGATCTGTCTTCATCTGTTGTCCAGCCAAGCTTAGTGCATGGCACACATGATGGACACACAGCAGTGGGTTAAGCTAGGGGCAGTTTCCTGGCCCCCATGCCCCTGCTCCACACTGCTGCCTTCAATACTGCTGTGCTCTTGCTCATTTTCCCACCTCCTTTTTGTTTTTTTCTAGAATCAGTGATAGTGGTAGGTGACTCAAAGGAAAGCAAAATCCTTTTGCTTGTCTGAGTGCTGCTTATCCGGCTCTCTCTTGGTCCTTGATGCTCTCATGTGACATGCTTACACATGTCTTCTCTCTTGTGTGGGCTGCACTTCTGGCTCCTTCTGGAAGCCTTTCCCTGGGGACCTCTCTGCTTTAGTGTTCTTTGACTCTTTCCTGGGCTCCTGTTTCTGGAGGTCAGCTCCACAACCTGTTAGGGAGTCAGCCGTTTTGGACAAGGTCCTCTCAAGATGTCTCAATTCTGGCTACCCTTTGTGATGCTCACTTGAATCCTAGGAAACTGCAGCATCTTCATGTTGAGAGTGTAGCTTGCTGCCCTTCCCCTGCACTCTGCTTTTGCCCATTGGCTCTAATCAGCCTCTTCGATGGGAAGTGAACCTAGGCTCTGTGTCCACAGACACTCAGATTCCAGGGGACATCCATCAGTTTCTCCCATGAACTGTCCCTGGATTCAGTTCAGTGATGATTTGTTAGTGGAGTCTGCAGTCACTCCCAGCCTCCGTGAGCAATTTTCTGGGAGTCCCCCAGCTATGCCCCCTTCCGTGCTTGCACTTAATGGATGGTCAGGGTGTGTGTGGCAGTGACAGGGGAGCACCAGAGAGAGGAGTTAAGCGTTGTTGTCATTCTTCCTGGGTCTCTCCGGCTCCCTCCTGTGGTTACTGAAGCTGAATGGTGAAAAGCTAGGGGCCCCTCAGGCTTCCTCTTGGCAAGACTTGGAACAGAATCCATTCCACATCCTATTAGAATTATATGGGGAATCCTGATCTTTATTCAGTTGAACCCATGGTGCTCAGTGGATTCAACAACCATCTTTGCTGCCGGCTGCTATGCCAGGTATGTCATTAAGTGTCTCTCAAGTATCCACCGTGTTCCCATAACTCTGGGAATCAGGGGGAGGGGAGGGAGCAGTGGGAGGAGGCTGAAGAGAAACAGAGGACATTAATAGTGGATATCTCTGGTAGCAAATAGATGTACCATTCCAAGTCACTTTATCTACCCAAGAACCGAATGGTTGGTCTCAGATGTGAACTGCTGTGTGGTCTGGTATAAGTCTCTTGATTTTCTCATCTATCAAACCAAAGTAGTCACATAGATTTACATGGCAGAGCTGTTCTGGATTTAAAGTACCCGAAGGCATGTAATTAAAATGACCCTAAAGTAATTTTCAAGTTTGAAGAGTGGTGGAAATGGGAAAAATACTTACCAAGAGATGCAGAGAGGGGCTGTACTTGAACTGTCAGCCATTCCTGGGGCAATGGTCATTTTTCGGCAGGAACTGGCCTGGGAGGAGCCTTGACAGACCTGCACAGAGCTAGTTTAAGAAAGCCCAGTTGACACATTAGTCATTATTTTATCTTTGTAAAGCTGTGGTGTGAGGCCTGGGACAGCGAGGAGGAGGCTGTGAGGTAGCTCCTTGACAGCCTGCCATTGTCAACTCTTTCGGGAGGAAGATGTCAGTGCCTCAGAGAACAGGCTTAGGTTGTAAGTGGTTCATTTTTAGTTCAGCTGCAGTAACTCCTGCTGGTGGTATGATACTTTGATCTTGGAATTCTCCACATATGGCTTAGTGACACATATGGTGTATGTGTACGTGCATGGGCATTTACGTGAACAATTCCTTCACTTAGCTCGTGATTACTGGTGGGTCACCTTCTTCATAGGATTCTGGGGGTTGCTATTACACAAATTTTGCTAGGATGACCTGGTTTTTGGACAAAGAAGTTAACACAGTAAGTCATATAATAACTTCCATGCCTCGTGTTGGAAGGGTTAATTGGTAGCAAGGGCAAGAATGTTCAAGCTACCATACAGTTGTGCTCATTTCACATGCTAGCAAGGTTATGCTCAAAGTCCTTCAAGCTAGACTTCAGCAGTACGTGAACTGGGAGCTTCCAGATGTATAAGCTGGGTTTCGATGAACCAGAGATCAAATTGCTTGCATTCATTGGATCATGGAGAAAGCAAAGGAATTTTAGAAAAACAACTACTTTTGCTTCATCGACTGTGCTAAAGTCTTTGACTGTATGACTCACAACAAACTGTGGAAAATTCTTAAAGAGATGTGAGTGCCAGACCACATTACCTGCCTCCTGAGAAACCTGTATGCAGGTCAAGAAGCAGCAGTTAGAACTGGACATGGAACAACAGACTGGTTCAAAATTGGGAAAGGAGTATGACAGGCTATATATTGTCACCCTGCTTATTTAACTTACGTACAGAGTTCAGTTAAGTCACTCAGTTGTGTCTGACTCTTTGTGACCCCATGAACCACAGCACGCCAGGCCTCCCTCTCCATCACCAACTCCTGGAGTTCATTCAAACTCACGTCCGTCGAGTCGGTGATGCCATCCAGCCATCTCATCCTTGGTCGTCCCCTTCTCCTCCTGCCTCCAATCCCTCCCAGCGTCAGAGTCTTTTCCAATGAGTCAGCTCTTCGCATGAGGTGGCCAAAGTATTTGAAGTTTCAGCTTCGGCATCAGTCCTTCCAAAGAACACCCAGGACTGATCTCCTTTACGTGCAGAGTACATCACACAAAATCCTGAGCTGGATGAATCACAAGCTGGAGTCAAGATTGGCAGGAGAAATATCAACAACCTCAGATATGCCATTCTAATGGTAGAAAGTGAAGAGGAACTAAAGAGCCTCTTGATGAGGGTGAAAGAAGAGAGTGAAAAAGCTGGCTTGAAACTCAGCATTAAAAAAACTAAGATCATGGCATCTGATCCTATCACTTCATGGCAAACAAATAGAAGGGGGAAAAATGGAAGCAGTGACAGAGTTTATTTTCTTGGGCTCCCAAATTACTCTTGATGGTGACTGCAGTCATGAAATTAAAAGACTCTTGCTTCTTAGAAGAAAAGCTATGACAAACCTAGACAGTATATTGAAAAGCAGAGATATCACTTTGCTGACAAAGGTCTGTATAGTCAAAGTTGAGGTTTTTCCAGTAGTCATGTATGGATGGTTGAGTGGCATCTCTGAATCAGTGGACATGAGTTTGAGCAAACTCCAGGAGATAATGAAGGACTGGGAAGCCTGGCATGGTGCATTTCATGGGGTCATGAAGAGTCAGACACAACTTAGTGACTAAACAACAAGGGCAATGAAGGATGGGATTCTGGTATGGACCTTCATCTTAATTCCTACAGTAGAATGAAGATGTAAAAATCAAGATTTTTGGTTCTGCAACAAAGAAATATTTTGTGTCATTCTTAGGAACAAATTGGGCCATCCCTGTTGAGCTTTCATTGTGGCTCTGTAAATTATGAAGATCCCAGGTTTCAAACCTTAGAGACGTTTTCTCCTGTTTAACAAGCCCGCTGTCAGTCTCAGCTATCAGTTGGCACTGAGCAGTCTGCAGCGCAGCCCTGAGCTGTGTGCCCTTCCTCTGCCTTGCATAAGTGGATACCAACGGAATGGATGGAGGTTTTGAAAAGAAACTTTATTGCTTTTTTTAAAATCTAAAAATGTAGTGCCCCATTTTTTTAGTCCCCCATTTAAAAATGACCTTTTATACTGAAATTCAAGGACAAGAGGTAAATTAGCCACTAGAATGTGATTTCCATGAATGCAAGGATTTTGCACATTTTATTCACACTGTGTCCTCAGGCCCTGGAATTGCGCCTGGTATATAGAAAGTTTCTCTCTCTGTAGTCCCATTCAGTAGGAATGGTCTTTTCTGGCTTCCTCTGTCTCTCCCTGACCTGCCAATCCAATCTGCCCTCATTGTGTTAGTCTCTTTGATTTGCACATTTAACTCTTTTCTCTTATTCCCATTTCAACTTCCACTGTTTTACAGATGCTCATTTTACCCCTGCTATTTTAATAACTTCAAACTTGTTTCCCTGACACTAAATTCTTCAGTTTCATCTGCTGCCACAGGATGAAATCTTTCAAAAGCTGCTCGCCAACACTAACTTTAACTTTTAACCTCCACAGTATGTCAGAAAACGCCCTTCTCCTGGTCTCTGTATATCTACATATTATCAATCTTATCTTCTTCCTTCCACCCGCTCAGCTCTTCCACCACTTCTGATAACATGCTTTTATCGAAATGTGTGATAATTGCTAACTTCTGGAGCCTTACACACTTTGTGTAATGGCCTATCTTCAGAATGAACCTTTTCCACCTCAGGCTACCTGGCATGGTCTTTTCTCAGCTTGGAACATGTCCCTCCATTTTGCTCTTTGGTCAGCTTACCCTGACCTTCTCATAGAAACTTCCACTGTGCTTGCAGTTTAGTTGAGCTCCCCTGCTTTCACTCAGAAAGAGTCGTCTTCTCCTTCAAGGCAGCTCAGAGGTTAAAGCGTTTGCCTCTGATGCGGGAGACCCGGGTTCCATCCCTGGGTCGGGAAGTGCCGGGGTCCAGCCTCGGTGGATCCAGGGTAATTTGAAGGTGGGGACGAAACAGGCGTCCTGGAAGAAAAACTTATTTAATTATATATAGAAAGATTGATTAGAAACAGATAGTGTAGTAGGAAAATTAGTGGAGAAAAAGAGGCTGAATAACTGGTTTAAGTGGAATACTAATCACCATCTACGTAGGCCACAGGTGTCCTCCCGTAATCCTGAAGGAGAGGAGGCACTGAGGCCCCCCCCACCACCCCCGGTCCGATCTTAGAATCCCAGGCAAAATTAGTAGGCTTGGTGAGTCCTATGCACCAGATGAGAATTCAGCCAGAGAGAGAGAATTCAGTAGGAGAGAGAGAAAGGTGCTGAATAACTTGCTTTACGTGGAGTACCAATAAAATTCCGGACAGGGAATTTGCACCATCTGTGTTAGGCCACCGGTGCCATGTGTGGGCTTGAAAACCAGGGCAAATAAGCAGACATGGAGGGCACCCACGCTCCAGATGAGAATTCAGCCAGGAAATTGGGGAGCAGAAAGGAATGACATGAGGGAATCAGTCTTTCCGGAACTGATCAGATTTCTTTATTTTTCAGGTTGGTTTATATACCTTTTGTTACACATAGGGATGAATACAGAGTCACACAGGGGACAGCAGACCTGACCCTTGTCACAATCAGGTGTTTCATATAAAATTATACAAAAGTCTTATGAGTTTTTATATCATCTTCTGACCATGAGGTCTGCTAACATTTTATGGCCCTTTCTGATACTGGTCAGTTAACCAGAAAGTTTATTTTTCCAGGAGTGATTTTTTTCAGGCACCACCCTCCAAATAAAGTTGCATTACTATAGGGTGAGGGTGTAGTGAGTTACAATCAAGAAGGAATTTACTTAACCTAAGGTTTAACATGATTAGTCTTAAAGGTTAATACTTATTTCTCTTATATGCTTAAAGGTTAATACTTATTTCTCCTATATGCTAGTTATATTCATTATAAGGGCAGGGAATATGAAGATTTAGCAGCAAACATCAGCCCAACAAATGAAAATCCTTTCACCAATATTCCCCTTAAGATCTGTTTAGTCTTAAGATAGTGATAAAGTTACATTTTTGCATAGCAAGGACACAGTGGTTTATAACAAAGTACAGTGATCTATAACAAAAGAGAAAATTCATTAACTCAAAAAGTCTAATATTGCTAACATCAAAAACTACTATATTTCCTTTTCTATATTCCAAATACATTGATTAATATATTCCCAGATGCCTAAGGATATGAAGGCCTGGCGGCAATCAAATGAGAAAAGCCCTATGCTAATACTCCAAACTCTCTGTGCTGTTTATGGTTGAGAGGTTGTCACACAAGCTAGTCTGTCAGCAGAGAGGTTTGACCTGAGACACCCTTGTCACACTCAAGGCAGGGAATTAGCAGTAATTATTGGCATGACAAATGAAAAACCTTTCACCAATATAATTCCTAATCACCCTACTAATACTATACTAATGATCTTCTAACTTCTCAAAAGAGTCTGTATTTAGAAAATTTTAAAGCATCCCATGCCTCTCACAGTTGGAGGGGTTGTAAACAATCACATGCGGCTGGACAACCCCATCAGGCAGGCTAGAGAACCTTCAGAGTTTGTAAGTTGAAACACTCTTGTCACGCCCAGGAATCTTTATTAACTGGGGCTGCAAGTTAACTCCTTCTCCGAGAGAAATGGTTATGGGGGAGAGCTTCCCATAAAGTACTCTGGTTTGGGGGTAGATGCTTGGGAACAGGGGATTTCCTGAGGCTTGCTCACGCCTTTGTGTATGCCAAAGTCCCCTTCCTCATGACCTTTGCCAAGGGCGGAGCTCCTCACGCTGGCCCCCAACAGGGAAGATCCGCTGGAGAAGGAAATGGTAACCCACTCCAGTATTTTTGCCTAGAGAATCCCATGGACAGAGAAGCCTGGTAGGCTACAGTCCACAGGGTCGCAAAGAGTCAGACAAGACTAAGTGACTTCACTCACTCACTCACTCACTCTCCTTCAAGGCACTTATCACAGTGGCAATGATATTATTCATGTGATTATTCACTTAAAGATTAGGACAAGCCTGCTTACTATTGTGATTTCAGCATCTGTGGTTGCAGCTGAAAGAATGAATATAGATGAAATCATTCAGAGAGAATTTAGAGTGAGAAAAGACAGCCAAGACAGAACCCTGGGGAACAGCAATGTTTAAGGAACTGGACATGAAAGCAGATCCCATGAAAAAGTGTGTAAAGGGGCACTGCAGAAGATTAGAGAACAGGGAAGAAACCAGTGAAGAAACCAGTCATGGAAACCAGTGATGAAGAAAGTTTCATGAAAGAATGAATGGGAAAGGACCAAATGCTGCAAAAATTCACAAAAATAAATTTATACTCAAAAGCATTAATTAGATTTGTCATCTAGAAAGTCATGGGAGGTCATAATGGAATGATTTTGATGGAGTGGTGGCACTGGAACCAGATTTCAGAGAGTCCACTTATGAGAGATGGAAAGTGGAGTAAATGAAATGCATATTGTTTTTAAAAGCTTTTCTCTGAGTTGAAGTAGAAAGATTCATGGACATGGTTAGAAGAAAATATAGAATTGAAAAGGGATTTTAAAAAATGTTTGTGAATTGCAAGAAGGAGTAAGTAAAGATGGATGAATGGAATATATAAGCAAGAAATAGTATATTTAGAGATGGAGAGTTTCACAGAGGTCATGGAGTGTTTTGAGCACATTTACAGAAATAAGCTTTGAATAAGAGGAGGAATGTCTTTGCTTGTTAGGGTAGGGTATGCAATAAATGAATTAAAAAATTTGAAAGATTAGAGTTATATGCATATAGATGTGTTTGTAGGTTGCGAAGCAGATAAGATGCCAAGGGAATTATTGCACTGTGATTTCTGTAATGTTATGAAGGAAAGAGCAAGCTTAACCTTTTTTCTATATGATTAACACCATGATCAAGTGGAATTTATTCCAAGGGTACAAGAATGGCTCAACATCCACAAATCAATCAGTGTGACATATCACTTTAACAATATTAATGTTAAAAAGAATATGATTATTTCAATAGATAGCAGAAAAAACATTTGACAGAATTTAACATCCATTTATAATAACTCTCAACGAAATGGGCATAGAAGGAATGTAATCAAGGCTATATATAACAAGCCCACACCTATTAATAATACCCTATTCAATGGTGAAAAGCTGAAAATCTTTTCTCTAAGATCAGGAACAAGCAAAGATGACCATGCTTGCCACTTTTATGTAACATAGTAGTGGAAGTCTGGCCTGAGCAATTAGGCAAGAAAAAGGAATAAAGAGCATCTAAAGACCCTGTATTGGAGAATGTAATGTCACCCCACTCCAGTACTCTTGCCTGGAAAATCCCATGGATGGAGGAGCCTGGTAGGCTGCAGTCCATGGAGCTGCAAAGAATCAGACACGACTGAGTGACTTCACTTTCATGCATTGGAGAAGGTAATGGCAACCCACTCTAGTGTTCTTGCCTGGAGAATTCCAGGGATGGTGGAGTCTGGTGGGCTGCCATCTATGGGGTCGCACAGAGTCGGACACAAGCGACTTAGCAGCAGCAAAGACCCTGTATAACCAAAGTAATCTTGAGAAACAACAAAGCTTGGGTTATCATGCCCTTTGATTTCAAACTGTGTCAAAAACCTATAGTAATCAAAACAGTATGGTAGTGGTATTAAATCAGGTAAATAGATGAATGGGACAGAATAGAGTCTGGAAATAAACCCAGACAATTTATGATGAAGGAACCAGGAATATATGATGGGGTAAGGACAATCACTTCAGTAAATGCTATTGAGAAAACTGGACAGCTGCTTGCAAAATAATGACACTGGACCACTATCTTACATCACACATAAAAATTAACTCAAAAATGGATTAAAGACTTGAATAGAAACCTAAAATTATAAAATTCCTAGAAGAAAACATAGGTAATAAGACATTGGTATTGGTGATAATTTTTAAAATCTGAAACCAAAAGGAAAGGCAACAGAAGCAAAATTAAACAAGTGGGACTACATGAAACTATAAAGCTTCTAAACAGCAAAAGAAACCATCAATACTGTGAAAAGGCAACCCACTAAGTGGGAGACAATATTTGCAAATCATGTGTTTGGTAAAGACTTTTAATATCTGAAATACCAAAGCAATTAAATAGAAAAATTAGATTAAAAAATGGGCAGAGAATCTGAATAGACATTTTCCCAAAGAAGACATACTGATTGTCAGCAGGTACATGAAAAGATGCTCTATACCATTAATCATCAGGGAAATACAAATCACAACCACAATGA
>SJYC01019936.1:0-13023 GCA_006408675.1 Madoqua kirkii
ACTGAGGAAACCAGAATTGAAAAAGACACATGTACTTCAATGTTCTTTGCAGCATTGTGTATAATTGCCAGGACATGGAAACAACCTAGATGTCCATCAGCAGATGAATGGATAAGAAAGCTGTGGTATGTATACACAATGGAGTATTACCCAGCTCTTAATATGAATAAATTTGACTCAGTTCTAATGAGATGGATGAAACTGGAGCCGATTATACAGAGTGAAGTAAGCCAGAAAGAAAAACACCAATACAGTATACTGACACATATATATGGAATTTAGAAAGATAGTAATGATGACCCTGTAAGTGAGACAATGTAAGAGACACAGAGGTATAGAACAGACTTTTGGCTTCTGAGGGAGAGGGAGAGGGTGGGATGATTGGCGAGAATGGCACTGAAACATGTATACAATCACATAAGAAATGAAGCACTAGTCTATGTTCAATACAGGATACAGGATTCCTGGGGCTGGTGTACGGGATGATCCGGGGAGATGGTGTGGGGTGGGAGGTGGGGGGGTGGGGGGCTTCGGCATTGGGAGATCGTGTACATCTGTGGCTGATTCATGTCAGTGTATGGCAAAACCAATGCAGTACTGTGAAATAGAATAAAGTATTAAATTAAAAAAAATAAAAAATAAAAATAATTGATTGTCAAAAAAAAAAAAAAGTGAAGTAGCTCAGTCATGTCAAACTCTTTGTGATCCACACAGACTATAACCTACCAGGCTTCTCCATCCATGGGATTTTCCAGGCAAGAATACTGGAGTCAGTTGCCATTTCCTCCTCCAGGGATCTTCTCAACCCAGCAATTGAACCTGGGTCTTCTGCACTGCAGGGAGACTCCTTACCACCTGAGCCACCAGGGAAGACAAAGGGTGAGGTGATTAAAAAAAAGCTATGATGATTGGTTGTCTTATCTGGCAGAATCTCTCATGAAATGACACCTAAGCAAACTTGAAGAATGTTAAGAGCAACGTATTACAATATCTGGTAAAAGGACACTCAATGCAGAAGGAATCAAAGATGGAAAGGCCTGAAGTAGCAATGAATTCTGTGTGTATCAGAAACATAGAATGTTAATTTGATTCAAACTTAGTGAGAAAGAAGAGAATTCAAGGAGGCAGACAGATCACATTAAAAAGGACCTAGGATTTGAATTCCATTGTATGTATGGGAGGTAACTAAAATTTTAAACAAAAGAATACCATTATCTGATTGGCATTTGCAAATTTTCATTTCTATGACTATCTTGTAAATATGATTCTGTTTAGGAAAATAAAAGAGTAAAGTCTATTTCAAAACTTCTGTTGAGAGAGGTGATGGTTTAGACTAGGCTGGGATCAGGCTCCCAGGGGAGAAGGGATCAGATATAGAAATGCTGGAAATACCCAAAGGTATTTGAAAAATGTTGGATGTGGGTTTCAAAACAAAAAATCTAGAAATAACTCTGATATTTAGGATTCAAGTGAATATATGCTAATGATGTCTTTTAGTGACAAGAAAGACTGGACAGGAATCAGAGTTTAAGGATTTGAAATATACTAAGTTCTGAACTGGATATATTAAGTTGGAGATCTCTAACTTCTGTACTGTTTTTTATTACTGCCACAGCATATCACCATAGACTTAGCATCCTGGAATAGGGAAAATGCTTTGCTCCCAGTTCTATGCATCAAAAGTGTACACAATGGCTGGGTCACATAGTTTCTCTGCCTAGAGTCTCACAAGACTGAAATAAAGGTATCATCAAGGCTGCAATCCTTTTTAGAAGCTCTGGGGTGAACCTGTTTCAAGGCTCAGTCATCTCTCTATACATCTCTCTTGCCTAACTCTTCTTCTGCTATACCCTCTGACTCCAGCCAGAGAAATTTATCTACTATGAAGAGCTCAATTAATTAGAGTGGGCCTACCAAAAAGACATTGAGGATAATTTATCTTTTGTAAGAATTATAGCATAATAAATGGTTTCCTAGGTGGCATAGTGGTGAAGAATCTGCCTGCCAATGCTGGAGACACAAGAGACTTAGGTTCTATTCCTGTGTTGAGGAGATCCCCCTGGAGTAGGAAATGGCAAGTCAGTCATCTCTCTATACATCTCTCTTGCCTAACTCTTCTTCTGCTATACCCTCTGACTCCAGCCAGAGAAATTTATCTACTATGAAGAGCTCAATTAATTAGAGTGGGCCTACCAAAAAGACATTGAGGATAATTTATCTTTTGTAAGAATTATAGCATAATAAATGGTTTCCTAGGTGGCATAGTGGTGAAGAATCTGCCTGCCAATGCTGGAGACACAAGAGACTTAGGTTCTATTCCTGTGTTGAGGAGATCCCCCTGGAGTAGGAAATGGCAAGCCACTCCAGTATCCTTGCCTGGAAAATTCCATGGACAGAGAAGCCTGGTAGGCTACAGTCCATGGTGTCACAAAGAGTCAGACACAACTGAGCACACATATGCACCCACACATATAATATCTGAAAAGCGCTTTGACAACATAACTCTGAAAAGTTGCATTACTTCCCCTCATTATTCAATTGTCCACTGAAAAAATATGTACAACCTAAAAGTTGAGAGTTAGGTTTATTCAGTGGGAATCATGAAGACTCCAAGCCCAGTAAACAGTATCTCAGGTGACCTGGAGAGAACTGCTTCTGAGAAGGCAAGGGAAGGAGCCAGGCTATATACAAGTTTGCAGCAAGGGGCAGGTAATCTGAATATTAAAAGATTATTGTTAATTAAGGAAAACCAGATCTCTTGCATGAAGAGATTTAGTGCTCTTCTATGTACGGGAAGACACGCAAGGCTTACTGAAATCATTCCTCTCATATGCATCTCAGCTATCTGGGGCCAAATCCTGCTTTTTGATTGTTCACATCCTAATTCCTTGTATAACCATAAGAGCTGGTGATGTGGCGGATAACTGCTTCTTGAGCTTCCCATAGCCCCCTCCCCCGCCCCAAGTCCTCCGTGCTTATCGGGGAGGAAGTGGCTGATGGCTGCAGAATAGCTGGCGTTGTTTTACCTGGACTCAGATGGCTATGTCATGGCTTGCTACTGGTATAAGAAAATACTTCATTTCACAGAAATGGTTCATTTCAGAGTAATATTTCATTTCACACAATCAATGAGAGCTTGGTTGAATAATGAGGGAATGGGAATCTTGAAGGGCAGATGCTTAGAAACATGCCTACTACAACTTCTAGGTAGAGCAGGCAGGATATATACGCAGGAGCAGCTCAAGTGGGAGGTTTGAGTTTAGCCAGGATCCCAGTTTTGCCAGGAGAAAGAAAGGGAAAGCTCGGTAGGGAAGAGAGCTATTCAGGGAAAGAGAGTGGAATGTAAGCTAAGCCATACAACAAAGACAAGTTTACAAACTGGACTTAGAAACAACTCAGACTTGGATAAGTACACCTCCACTTCGTACTATTATCAAGCATCTAAATGAGCAGAGAAAATGATGTGCTTGAAATGAGATCAGGAAAATGTGGTGCCAGTGAGTGAGCAGAGGGGCTGCCTGGTACTTCCCTTCTTCCTCCTGCAGGCACAGAAAAACTTGGGGTGTCTCAGTAGTCAAGGTATATGGAAAAGTCTACCCCATCACAGGACCCAGAACTGACCTTTGAAACTTTTAAATAGGGGAAACGTACATCACACTGAAATTTTCGCTCTATTGCCTTTTAAGGGATTTTATGCAGAGTTGGAGAAGGCAATAGCAACCCACTCCAACACTCTTGCCTGGAAAATCCCAGGGATGGAGGAGCCTGGTAGGCTGCCATCCATGGGGTCGCACAGAGTCAGACACGACTGAAGCAATGCAGCAGCAGCAGCAGCAAACAAAGTAAGTAGTTTGTTTTGCATGTTTTTCTTAATGTGCCATTAAGTTTAACTAAGGTTACTGAGCATGAACCTGGTTGATAACAGTATACAAGAAAATATTATAGGAATGAACTATAGAAACATAGATAACAGCAACAACAAAAAATAAATAAATAAAAGAATTTGGGGAGTATCTTTAATATGCTTTATTGTGTGCTTGTCCTTAGTCGTTCAGTCATGTCCAACTCTTTGTGACTCCAAGGATTGTAGCCTGCCAGGTTCCTCTACCCATGGGGATTCTCCAAGTAAGAATACTGGAGTGGATAGCCATACCCTCCGCCAGGGAATCTTCCCAACCCAGGTCTCCCGCATTGCAGGTGGATTCTTTACCAGCTGAGCCACCAGGGAAGCCAAGAATACTGGAGTGGGTGGCCTATCCCTTCTCCAGGGGATCTTCCCGACCCTGGAACTGAACTGAGGTCCCCAGCATTGCAGGCAGATTCTTTATCAACTGAGCTACCAGGAAAACCCAAGCTTTATTACCATTTGTCTTCAAATCCTGATAATTTATATGCAACTTCTTATATGGAAGAGGAGATAAAACACACAGCTTGATTTCTGCATGTGACTGAATTCAGTCCAGCAGGACACAGTGACGTGGAAACAGGAAGGCAAAAATAGGGCAGAAGGCCTTTTTCCTGCTTTGACTGCCACCAAGCAAAATCAGATAGATACGCTTGAAGCACCACTGCTGCCACCTGCGTGTGGCACTTTGACTGCAGTGGAGCAGCAGAGACAGTTCTGTACTTTCTGAGTCACAACTCTAACCATCCAACCCCAAGACGAAGAGACAGTGGAAGCCCCCTAACTTCTATTTCTTCAATCCTCCTACTAATGCTTTGTAACACACATTTATCTCTATGGATCCCCTCTCTACTTAAAAGAATGCCTTCTTTCCTTGAATAGAACCCTAGCAAGGACAAAAGAAGAATGGGAAACAAAGAATAGGTGACTGGGCCAGCTGGAAGCAGACCATGGTCTATATTGTATTGAATCAGCCCTTTCTACCATCTAATAAGAGTCCCTGCTCTTTTATGAGAAAATATCCCTCTATTTTGGTTCTCTCTTTAACTTTAAATATCTGTTTTTCCTCACAATAGCATACACACATTCATTTCAATAAAACAACAAACAAACAAAAAATACTCCTTATCCCAGTCTCTATAGACTGACTATATGCCTCCAGGAACTTTTTGCTTCATGCCCCTCAGTCACAGCAGACTGCTGCCTTCATTAAAAAATTCCTTCTCTCATAAGTCATGGATAAGGTCTTCCTGGGTGGTCCAGTGGTTAGGAATCTGCCTTGCAATGCTGAAGATGTGGGTTCGACCCCTAGTTGGGAAACAGGTTTCACAGACAGAGAAGCAACTAAGTCCAAGCATTGCAACTACTGAACCTTGAACTCCAGAATATGTGTGCCACAACTAGGGAGTTCATGCACCACAATAAAGATTCCATATACTCCAACAAAAACTCAGCACAGTCAAATAAATAAATAATGTAAAATAAATAAAATGAAAGTCATGGATTACTTCCATATCCTCATAAAAGCCATAAACCAACCACTAGAATGTGCACCCATCTTTCTGAGTTTTAGAGCTTGCTCCATTTTTCCTGCTGCTCTGCCCCGTCAATTTCAGCACCATGTTAGTCCCCTTGGTTTCATGACAATTGAGTCCTAATGTCTTAGTTTCTGACCACATCATTTTTCATGGCCCATTTTGTTGGCCCACCAACATCACTTAAGCCAATCCCCAGAAAAGCCATTCCAATATATAGATATCTCATTAGTTTCCTCCATCTCAACTCTGGTATTCTAGAACCTTCCTCTCTAGCCATTTTCTATATTCTAAATTGCATTTTTTTTTCTTCCTTTATTAAATATCCTCTGCAGTCTCACTAAGTTCCTTAGGTCCTCCTGACTTCTAAGTATATAATGAACATTTAAGTTTCACTTGTTTACATTTTATGCTTGGCTTCTTATATTGAAAAATAGCATATAGTTATACATGCTAGTCAGTAAATATTTTCAAGCTAACAATAAATTTACTATAACACTTAATAACAATAACCACATTGAGTATTGTAAATCTACAAAATGCTTGAAAATCAGTATGCAAATTACAGATATTGAAAAGTAATCCAATATACCTAGGTAGTAAAGAGATAGATAGAAACATAGATGTAGAATATGTGCATATATATATCCACTACTGGATATATCTGGAACTTCCCTGGTGGCTCAGATGATAAAGTGTCTGCCTACAATGCGTTATTTTCAAGCTAACAATAAATTTACTATAACACTTAATAACAATAACCACATTGAGTATTGTAAATCTACAAAATGCTTGAAAATCAGTATGCAAATTACAGATATTGAAAAGTAATCCAATATACCTAGGTAGTAAAGAGATAGATAGAAACATAGATGTAGAATATGTGCATATATATATCCACTACTGGATATATCTGGAACTTCCCTGGTGGCTCAGATGATAGAGTGTCTGCCTACAATGCGGGAGACCCGGGTTCAGTCCCTGGGTCGAGAAGATCTCCTGGAGAAGGAAATGGCAACCCACTCCAGTATTCTTGCCTGGAGAATCCCATAGACAGAGGAGCCTGGTAGGTTACACTCTCCATGGAGTCGCAGAGTCGGACACGACTGAGCGACTTCATTTTCACTTTCATTGGCTATATCTACACACATATCTAGGTACTGACATACCTAGATAGTTGATAGGCAGCTAGATCACTAGAAAGATAGATAGAATGATAGATATATATTATCTACATATCAGTGTTAAAAAAAATGTATTCACATTTTCCTTATTCGGATAAGGCTCAGAGAAGTAAAGTAACTTGGCTAAGAACAAGCATCTCACTGACAGAGACAGGATTCAACTCAAGCAGATCCAAATCCACATCTGTATTCTGTACACAAATGCTTAGCATTCCTATTTCGATTTTTATGTCGTGAGCAACTCCCGCTGTCTACTTTCTCTGTTCCCACAATTAGGTCAATGAACACTGCTCAGAGAGATAACCAGTCTGTATTGTCTGGACAGGCTACATGTTCCTACCACTACTGTAAGCAGTCTATTTTACCTACCTCTTCTCTTACATGGTGAGCAACCTAAGAGCAAGTCGAGACCACTCATCCTTATAAATATGCAAACTAAATCTCAAGTGTCTTGTCAATGGAAATAAAATTACACCTTAAGCTAAGATACAATGACAATATAAAGACGACATCTGGGGGATGGAAAAAGATGGCCGAGGAATAGGACAGGGAGAACACTTCCTCCCTCACTACTTCAACAAAAGAACATTTCAATGCTGAATAAATTCCACAAAACAACTTGTTCTCAAGGCAAGAATACTGAAGTGGCTTGCCATTCCCTTCTCCAGTGGACCACGTTTTTTCAGAACTCTCCACCATGAACCGTCCGTCTTGGGTGGCCCTAAACAGCATGACTCATAGTTTCACTGGGTTAGACAAGGTTCCTATGTGGCACTGGAGTGACTTTGAGGAGATACCCCATGTCCAAGGGCAAAGGAGAAGCCCCAGCAAGACAGTAGGAAGGGCAAAATAGTGTTTAGAATCAAACCCCACCAGAGACACTCAGAGGGCTCAAACAAACCTTGTGTGCACCAGGACCCAGAGACCCTACAGAGACTGAGACAGAACTGTGTTTGAGTGTCTCCTGCAGAGGTATGGGTCCGCAATGGATTGGTGCAGGGGCAGGGACTCTGGGTGCAGTAAACCTTGGTATGTCATAAGCCCTCTTGGAAGAGGTCACCAAATACCCCATCACAGAGCCACCAGAACTTACACAGGACTGGGAAACAGACTCTTGGAGGGCACAAATAAAATCTTATGCACAACAGGACCCAGGAGAAAGGAGCAGTGACCCCACAAGAGACTGACCCAGACTTGCCCATGAGTGTCCAGGAATCTCCAGTGGAGGCATGGGTCAGTGGTGGCTTGCTGCAGGGTTGGGGGCACTGAGTGTGGCATGAGACCTTTCAACTGAGGTCACCATTATCTTTATTACTTTCACCATAGTTTGGCCTCAGGTCAAATAACAGGGAGGGAATACAGCCCTGCCCATTGACAGAAAATTAAGGATTTACTGAGCATGGCCCCACCCACCATAACAAGACCCAGTTTCCCTCTCAGTCAGTCTCTCCCATCAGGAAACTTCCATAAGCCTCTTATTCTTCTCCATCAGAGGGTAATGGGATTAGTGAAGTAAAGACCCAGGAGAACTGCCTTGTCCCTTTTGGTAGTGATAATACCCATCTATCTATTGTTCTTATTCTTGTTTATTCACTAAGTTGTGGTCAACTTTCTGCAATGCCATGGACACTAACCTCCAAGGCTCCTCTATCCATGGGATTTCCCAGGCAAGAATACTGGAGTGAGTTGCCATTTCCTTCTCCCAGGGAACTTCCCTACCCAGGTATCAAACCAGCGTCTCCTGTGTCTCCAGCATTGCAGGAGGACTCTTTACCACTGAGCCACCAGGGAAGCCCATACAATAAGATAATGCAGATGAAAAGTTTAGCATACAGCCTGATATACACAATGTCAGATATTTATTGTTAGTACAGAGGAGAGCAAATGTTCATTAGTTCATTTATTCATTCAAAGTGATATTTACTGGATGCATCCTGGCTTCCAGCCTTTATGCTAGGCAGGTAGATCCTGCTGTACAAGATCATATTAGCTATGCACTTCTGTCAGAAGAAGAGTAAAATGATGAGGGTGGCATATTTGAACTTTGCTTGGCTGAGGCAGAAATGAGAAGAGACTATTGAACACTGTTTATATATCTAGCCTGGGGGCAGAGTTGGTCCTTGAGTTTGCCATGCCCTTGACTACCTACTTTTTGTCTTTACTTGAGCTCCACTCCTGGCCAAATTTCTTCTTCTTGTTCAGTTGCTATGTCGTGTCTGACTCTTTGCGACCCCATAGACTTCGGCACGCCAGGCTTCCCTGTCCTTCACTATTTCCCTGAGTTTGCTCAAACTCATATCCACTGATCAGTGATGCCATCCAACCATCTCATCCTCTGTTGTCCCATTCTCTTCCTGCCTTCAATCTTTCCCAGCAGCAGGGTCTTTTCCAATGAGTTGGCTCTTCACATCAGGTGGCCAAAGTAAGGTCACTTGACTTTACACTCCAAGATGTCTGGCTCTAGGTGAGTGACCATACCATCATGGTTATTTGGACCATTAAGACCTTTCTTGTATAATTCTTTTGTGTATTCTTGCCACATTTTCTTAATCTCTTATGCTTCTGTTAGGTCCTTACCATTTCTGTCCTTTATTGTGCCCATATTTGCACTAAATGTTCCCTTGGTATCTTTAATTTTCTTTGAAGAGATCTATACTCTTTCCTATTCCATTTTGATTGTCTATTTCTTTACAGTGTTCACTTAAGAAGGCTTTCTTATCTCTCCTTGCTATTCTTTGGAACTCTGCATTCAAATGGGTATATCTTTGCTTTTCTCTTTTGCTTTTGACTTTTCTTCTTTTCTCAGCTATTTGTAAGGCCTCCTCAGACAACCATTGTGCTTTCTTGCATTTCTTTTTCTTGGGAGTAGTTTTGACCACCACCTCCTATAGAATAGTATGAACCTCCATCCACTGTTGTTGACCACTTACTTAGTAATGTCTGACTCTTTGCGACCCCATGGACTGCAGCATGCCAGGCTTCCCTATCCTTCACTATCTCCCAGATCTTGCTCAAACTCATGTCCATTGAGTTGCGGATGCCATCCAACCATCTCATCCTCTGTCATCCCCTTTTGCTCCTGACCTTAGTCTTTCCCAGCATCAGGGTCTTTTCAGATGAGTCAGCCCTTCACATCAGGTGGCCAAAGAATTGGAGCTTCAGCTCAGCAACAGTTCTTTCAATGAATATTCAGGACTGATTTCCTTCAGGATTGACTGGTTGGATCTCCTTGCAGTCCAAGGGACTCTCAAGAGTCTTCTCCAACACCACAGTTCAAAAGCATCAATTTTTCAGTGCTCAGCCTTCTTTATGGTTCAACTCTCACATTCATACATGACTACTAGAAAAATCATAGCTTTGACTATATATACCTTTGTTGGCAAAATAATGTCTCTGCTTTTTAATATGCTGTCTAGATTTGTCATATTTTTTCCTCCAAGGAGCAACTGACTTTTAATTTTGTGGCTGAAGTCTCTATCTGCAGTGATTTTGGAACCCAAGAAAACAAAGTCTGTCATTGTTTCCATTGTTTCCCCATCTATTTGACATGAAGTGATGGGACCAGATGCCATGATCTTAGTTTTTTGAATGTTGAGTTTTAAGTCAGGTTTTTCACTCTCCTCATTTACTTTCATCAAGAGACTCTTTAGTTCCTCTTCATTTTCTGCAAAACGGTGATGTCATCCACATATCTGACATTATTGATATTTCTCCCAGCAATCTTGATTTCAGCTTCTGCTTCATCCAGCATGGCAATTCTCATGATGTACTCTGCACATAAGTTAAATAAGCAAGGTGATGATATACTCCATTGACAGATTCTTTCCCCAATTTGAACAGGTCAGTTGTCCCATGTCCAGTTCTGACTGTTGCTTCTTGACCTGCATACAGGTTTTGCAGGAGGCAGATAAGATGGTCTGGAATTCCCATCTCTTGAGTTTTCTACAGTGAGTTGTGATCCACACAGACAAAGGCTTTAGCATAGTCAGTGAAGCAGAAGTAGATGTTTTTCTGGAATTCTCTTGCTTTTTCTACGATGCAGCAGATGTTGGCAATTTGATCTCTGCTTCCTCTGCCTTTTCTAAATCCAGCTTGAATATCTGGAAGTTCTCAGTTCACATACTATTGAAGCCTGACTTGGAGAATTTTGAGCATTACTTTGCGTATGAAATGAGTGTAGTTGTGCAGTAGTTTGAACACTCTTTGGCATTGCCCTTCTTTGGGACTGGAATGAAAACTGGCCTTTTTCAGTCCTGTGGCCACTGTTGAGTTTTCCAAATTTACTGGCATATTGAGTATAGCACTTTGGGTAGTATACTCATTTTCACTATATTGACTCTTCCAATCCATGAACGTGGAATATTTCTCCATCTATTGAATTCAGCACAACCAAACCAGCACTCCAACAAATGCTAAAGGATAAACCTTAGATAGGAAACACAAAAAGGGCGTATAAATCCAAACTCAAAACAACAAAGTAAATGGCAACAGGAGCATACTTATCAATAATTACCTTAAATGTAAATGGGTTGAATGCCCCAACCAAAAGGCAAAGACTGGCTGAATGGATACAAAAAACAAGAACCCTATATATGCTGCCTACAAGAGACCCACCTCAAAACAACAGACACACATAGACTGAAAGTGAAGGGCTAGAAAAAGATATTCCATGCAAATAGAGCCCAAAAGAAAGCAGGAGTAGCAATACTCATATCCGATAAAATAGATTTTAAAACAAAGGCTGTGAAAAGAGACAAAGAAGGCCACTACATAATGATCAAAGGATCAATCCAAGAAGAAGATATAACAATTATAAATATATATGCACCCAACATAGGAGCACTGCAATATATAAGACAAATGCTAATAAGCATGAAAGGGGAAATTAATAATAACACAATAATAGTGGGAGACTTTAATACCCCACTCACACCTATGGATAGATCAACTAAACAGAAAATTAACAAGGAAACGCAAACTTTAAATGATACAATAGACCAATTAGACCTAATTGATATCTATAGGACATTTCACCCCAAAACAATGAATTTCACCTTTTTCTCAAGTGCACATGGAACCTTGTCCAGGATAGATCACATCCTGGGCCATAAATCTAACTGATACAAAAACAAGATCCCTATATATGCTGCCTACAAGAGACCCACCTCAAAACAAAAGAATATTTCAAGAAAGAAGTAATTAATGACAAAGTCAAAACTGCAAAATGAACAACTGAAAAGAAATTGAAGATACAAATTATTTTCAGGAGATAGTCAATAAACAGTGGCCTTCAAAGTAAATTGAAGTTAAAGTGAGAAGAGTCATTTTTTAGATTATTATTAGTATATAATATTATACTTTGATGGTAAAAAAAAAGAACAGCTGGAAAGAGATCTTTATTTGTGGATTTTATTGTTTCACTGTTTTAAACCTAAAGACACGTGATCATAATTAAATTCTTATGATAATAAATTATGAAGAAGAGACTCACTAACCAGAGGAGATTAAAAAGTGGATGGAAGGTGACATGAGAAAAATGGAGAGGATAAGTTCTGATTGGTAAGTGGGAAAATTAGCTTTAGAAATTCAATATCTTATCTAATCAAATAATAAAAATGAGGAAAAATTAAATGCACACAGTAAAAATTATTGTATGGTAGCAGAAAACAGAAATATTTCAAATGTAAGGCTCCTATTGCATAGGAAATAGAAGAAATTTAAGTGTAGCATTTAGAAACATAAGCTTTGTACACAGATTGCTTGAATTTTAATCTCATCATTGCCACTTACTCTCTGTGATATTAACAAAGCCTTGAATTAGTATATGTTTCAGTTTCCACATAAGGAAAATGCTGATGAACATAGGCCCCTGTCTCATAGGGTTGCTATGAAGATAAATGAGACTGCTCTTAGTGAATTGCTTAGAATTTTCCTAGTGCAAAGTAGCAACACATTATTACTGTTATTGATTCATAAATGTAATCAGAAAGTTTATAGGTAATTGTAAAAATATTTCATATGAAAGAAAAATCTTATTGAATCTATTTAGTATGAAACAAATAATTTACCCAGGAAACATAGCAAAAGCTTCATGTGTTGGAGAAGTAAACGGCAACCCACTCCAGTATTCTTGCCTGGAGAATCCCAGAGACAGAGGAGCCTAGTGGGCTGCCATCTATGGGGTCGCACACAGTTGGACACGACTGAAGTAACTTAGCAGCAGCAGCAGCAGCAGCAGGGAGTTCATGTTCTCAGTTGACATTGAATACGATAAATATGTATTCACTGTTTGGGTTAATCAACTGATTTGAGTGAGTTTTGACTAAATGAATAATACTTTGATCAAGCTGATTGATTGAAAATGCAAAGACTGTTCACTCTAAAAATTATCTGAGTATAT
>SJYC01019937.1:0-10222 GCA_006408675.1 Madoqua kirkii
CGTACATATCCAAAATATGAATAATAGAGAAAGTAGACCTTGATACACGTACTGAAAAACTTTGTCAATATTTATATTTCTGGGTAAATGACAATTTTTCTTGAAACTATACATCCATGCACAAAGATTTACCAAAGATAATAATATCTTTTATCAAGCATTCTGATAATTAATTCTAAAATTCTATTAAAATGTCTACTTTAGTACCTGAAGAACATGCAAAAATGCTCAAAAACACTACTTATTAGAGAAATGTAAATCAAGACTATAATGAGGTATCACTTCACAGAATGAAGAGAATTCTGACCACAGAATGGTCAGAATGCCATCATCAAAAATCTACAAATAATGAAGTCTGGAAAGTGTGTAGAGAAACAGGAACCCTCTTACACTCTGTGGGAATTTAGATTGGTATAGTCACTATGGAGAACAGTATGGAGGTTCCTTAAAAAACTAAAAATAGAGCTACCATATGATTCAGTAATCCTACTTTTGGGCTTATATCCAGAGAAAACTATAATTTGAAAAGATACTTGCTTCACAGTGCTCACTTCAAAATTATTTATAGAAGCCAGGACACAGAAGCCACCTAAAAGTCTATCAATAGAGGAACGTATAAAGAAAATATGGCACTCAGCCATTGAAATGAGTGATATAATGCCATATGTAGTACATCACTGGACCTAGAGATTGTTGTATTGAGTGAAGTAAGTCAGACAGAGAAAGACAAATATTGTATGACATCGCTTATAGAATTTAAAAAAGGATATAAATGAACTTATTTACAAAAGAGAAATAGTTGCAAATATAGAAAACTAATTTATAGTTGGGGGCATTAAAAGCAGGGGTAAATTGGAAGATTGAGGTTGATATATACACAGCATTATGTATAAAATATATAATATAGAAATTTAATATTAATAAAAATTAATGTGAAATATATAATATATAAATATATATATATATATAATAGATAACTAGTGAGGACCTAATGTACAGCACAGGGAATTCTACTCAATACTCTGCAATAACCATATGGGAAAATAATTGTTTATTTTTCTGTTAACTTATCATGATCCAATAGTATTATGCAATAGTTTCATAATCAAAATAGTGAAAGATGTTTATCAGTTTTCATAACCAATAGCCAGGCAAAAAATAAATGTTATTAAAATTGCAAGCCATAATGGAAACATGATGAACTTAACAATATAAAACAGCTAAATATAATTTGGGGGTCAAGCAGAGTGATGTGGCAGGTGGAAGTACATACATGCACATGTTGCCATCCACTCAGCCAGTCTTTGTCTTTTGGTTGGTGTATTTAATCCGTTTACATTTAAAATAATTATCCCTATGTATGATTCTATACATAACAGGGCTTCCCTGACGGCTCAGATAGTAAAGAATCTGCCTGTAATGTGGGAGACCTGGGTTCAGTCCTTGGGTTGGGAAGATCCTCTGGAAAAAGGAACGGCTACTCACTCCAGTATTCTTGCCTGGAGAATTCCATGAACAGAGGAGACCTGCAGGCATGACTGAGCGACTTTACTTTCCTATTACCGTTTCTTAGTTGCTTTGGGTTTATTTTCTATAGGTCTTCTCCTTCTCTTCTGTTTCTTGCTTATAGAAGTTCCTTTAGCTTTTGTTGTGAAGCTGGTTTGGTGGTGCTGAATTCTCTGAACTTGTGCTTGTCTGGAAAGCTCTCCTTCAAATCTGAAGGAGAGTCTGGCTGGGTAGCATATTCTTGGTTGTAGGTTCTTCCCTTTCATAACTTAAAATATATTATGCTGTTCCATTTTCATTTGTAGAGTTACTATTGAGAAATCAGCTGGTTGCCTGATAGGAGTTCTCTTGCATGTTATTTAATATTTGTAATTATTTTAAATGTGTTGCTTTTAATATTTTATCTCTGTGTTTAATTTTTGTCAGTTTGATTACTATGTGTCTTGGTGAATTCCTGCTTCAGTTTATCCTGCCAAGGACTCTCTGTGCATTCTTAGTTGACTATTTACCTTCCATTTTAGGGCAGTTTTCAGCTATTATCTCCTCAAATATTTTCTCAGGTCCTTTCTTTCTGTTTTCTCCTTCAGGCATCCCTATAGTGTGAATGTTGGTGCCTTAAATGTAGTCCCAGAGGTCTCCTAGACCGTCTTCATCTCTTCACATTCTTTTTTCTATATTCGGTACTGTGGTGGTGATTTCCACCAATCTGTCCTCTAGATCATTTATCTGTTGTTCTGACCCAATTATTCTGCTATTGATTCTTTCTAATGTATTCTTCATCTCTGCTTGCTTGTTCATTCGTTCCTTTAGAGACCTAATGTTGGTAAATATTTCTTTCCCTCATCTATTGTTTTCCAGAGATCCTTGATCAACTTCAGTGTCTTTGTCTTAATTTTGAGGGGTTTTTTGGGAAGATTGCCTATCTCCCCTTTATTTCTGGGATTTTATCTTGCCCCGTATCTGGGACATAACTTGCTGCTTTTTCATGCTGATTATATTTCTGTAATATGCTTTTTGTTTTAGCTGCTGTGGGACTGTGCTTCTTCTTGTTTTTTTTTTTTTTTTTTTTTTTTTTTTTCTGTCTGCCCTCTGATGGAGGAGTCTAAGAGGCTTGTGTAAATTTCTTGATGGGAGGGGTTGGTGATGGTAATGCTGAACCTTTCTCTGGTAACCAGCCTTGCTCAATTCAGTTCAGTACAGTTGCTTAGTCCTGTCTGACTCTTTGGAAAGCCATGAACCACAGCATACCAGGCCTCCCTGTTCATCACCAACTCCCAGAGTTTACTCAAACTCATGTCCATCGAGTTGGAATTGCCATCCAACCATCTCATCCTCTGTCATCCCCTTCTCCTGCCTCCAATCCCTCCCAGTATCAGGGTCTTTTCAAATGAGTCAGCTCTTCGCATCAGGTGGCCAAAGTATTGGAGTTTCAGCTTTAACATCAGTCTATCCAATGAACACCCAGGATTGATCTCCTTTAGGATGGACTCATTGGATCTCCTTGCAGTCCAAGGGACTCTCAAGAGTCTTCCCCAACACCACAGTTCAAAAGCATCAATTCTTTGGCGCTCAGCTTTCTTTATAGTCCAATTCTCACTTCCATACATGACCACTGGAAAAACCATAGCCTTGACTAGACAGACCTTTGTTGATAAATTACTGTCTCTGTTTTTTAATATGCTATCTATGTTGATCATAACTTACCTTCAAAGGAGTAAGCATCTTTTAATTTCATGGCTGCAGTCACCATCTGCAGTGATTTTGGAGCCCAGAAAAATAAAGTCAGCCACTGTTTCCATTGTTTCCCCATCTATTTGCCATGAAGTGGTGGAACCAGATGCCATGATCTTAGTTTTCTAAATGTTGAGCTTTAAGTCAGCTTTTTCACTTTCCTCTTTCACCTTCATCAAGAAGCTTTTTAGATCCTCTTCGCTTTCTGCCATAAGGGTGGTGTCATTTGCATATCTGAGGTTATTGATATTTCTCCTGGCAATCTTAATTCCAGCTTGTGCTTCTTCCAGCCTATCATTTCTCATGATGTACTCCGTGTATAAATTAAATAAGCAGGGTGACGATATATAGCCTTGATGTACTCCTTTTCCTATTTGCAACCAGTCTGTTGTTCCATGTCCAATTCTAACTGTTGCTTTCTGACCTGCATACAAATTTCTCAAGAGGCAGGTCAGGTTGTCTGGTATTCCGATCTCTTTCAGAATTTTCCACAGATTATTATGATCCACACAGTCAAAGGCTTTGGCATAGTCAATAAAGCAGAAATAGATGTTTTTCTGAAACACTCTTGCTTTTTTGATTATCCAGCAGATGTTGGTTATTTGATCTCTGATTCCTCTGCCTTTTCTAAATCCAACTTGAACATCTGGAAATTCATGGTACATATATTGCTAAAGCCTGACTTGGAGAATTTTGTGAGATGAGTGTAATTGTTTGGTAGTTTGAGCATTCTTTGACATTGCCTTTCTTTGGGATTGGAATGAAAACTGATCTTTTCCAGTCCTGTGGCCACTGCTGAGATTTCCAAATTTGCTGGCATATTGAGTGCAGAACTTTCATCTTTCAGGATTTGAAATAGCTCACCTGGAATTCCATCACCTCTGCTAGCTTTGTTTGTTGTGATGCTTCCTAAGGCCTACTTGACTTCACATCCCAGGATGTCTGGCTCTAGGTGAGTGACTGCACCATCGTGATTATCTGGGTCATGAAGATCCGTTTTGTACAGTTCTTCTGCATATTTTTGCCACCTCTCCATAATATCTTCTGCTTCTGTTACATCTGTACCATTTCTGTCCCTTATTGAGCCCATTTTTGCATGAAATATTCCCTTGTATCTCTAATTTTCTTGAAGAAATCTCTAGTCTTTGTTGTTTTCCTCGATTTCTTTGTGTTGATTGCTGAGGAAGGCTTTCTTATCTCTCCTTGCTATTCTTTGGAATTCTGCACTCAGATGTTTATATCTTTCCCTTTTTCCTTTTCCCCTCTCTTCTTTTCACAGCTATTTGTAAGGCCTCCCCAGACAGCCATTTTCCTTTTTTGCATTTCTTTTCCATGGGGATTGTCTTAATCCCTGTCTCCTATACAATGTAACAGACCTCCATCCATAGTTCATCAGGCACTGTATCTATCAGATCTGGTCCCTTAAATCTATTTCTCTCTTCCACTGTAAAATTATAAAGGATTTGATTTAGGTCATACCTGAATGGCCTAGTTCTTTTCTCCACTTTCTTCAATTTAAGTCTGAATTTGGCAATAAATTTTTCATGATCTGAGCCACAGTCAGCTCCTGGTCTTGTTTTTGTTGGCTGTATAGAGCTTTTCTATCTTTGGCTGTAAAGAATATAATCAATCTGATTTCAGTGTCAACCATTTGGTGATGTCCATGTGGAGAGTCTTCTCTTGTGTTGTTGGAAGAGCGTGTTTGCTATGACCAGTGTTCGCTAGCAGAACTTTATTAACATTTGCCCTACTTCATTCCCTACTCCAAGGCCAAATTTGCCTGTTACTCCAGGTGTTTCTTGACTTCCTACTTTTGCATTCCAGTCCCGTATAATGAAAAGGACATCTTTTTGGGGTGTTAGTTCTAAAAGGTCTTGTAGATCTTCATAGAAACATAAAAATTCAGCTTCTTCAGCATTACTGGTTGGGGCATAGACTTGGATTACCATGATATTGAATGGCTTGCCCTGGAAACGAATAGAGATCATTCTGTCATTTTTGAGATTGCATCCAAGTACTGCATTTCGGGCTTTTTTGTTGACTATGATGGCTACTCCATTTCTTCTAAGGATTCTTGCCCACAGTAGTAGATATAATGGTCATCTGGTTTTACCAGTAGTCATGTATGAATGTGAGAGTTAGACTGTGAAGAAAGCTGAGTGCCAAATAATTGATGCTTTTGAACCATGGTATTGGAGAAGACTCTTGAGGGTCCCTTGAAGTGCAAGGAGATCCAACCAATCCATTCTGAAGGAGATCAGCCCTGGGATTTCTTTGGAAGGAATGATGCTAAAGCTGAAACTCCAGGGCCACCTCATGCGAAGAGTTGACTCATTGGAAAAGACTCTGATGCTGGGAGAGTTTGGGGGCAGAAGGAGAAGGAGATGAGTTGGCTAGATGGAATCACTAACTTGATGGGTGTGAGTTTGAGTGAACTCCAGAAGTTGCTGATGTTCAGGGAGGCCTGGTGTGCTGCAATTCATGGGGTCACAAAGAGTCGAATACAACAGTGATTGAACTGAAAGGAACTGAGTTAAATTTGTCCATTCTAGTCCATCTTAGTTCTCTGATTCCTAGAATGTCAATGTTCAGTCTTGCCATCTCCTGTTTGACCACTTCCAATTTGCCTTGATTCACGGACCTAACATTCCAGGTTCCTATGCAATATTGCTCTTTACAGCATTGGACTTTAATTCCATCACCAGTCACATCCAAAACTGGGTGTTTTTGCTTTGGCCCCATCCCTTCATTCTTTCTGGAGTAATTTCTCCACTGATCTCTAACAGCGTATTGGGCATTTACCAACCTGGGGAGTTCCTCTTTCAGTGTCCTGTCTTTATTGGGCCTTGGTCAATAAAGCTTTAATCCAGTTGTCTGCTGATGGGTGGGGCTACAACTCCCTTCTTGGTATTTGTTTGGCCTGAGATGCCCCAGCCCTGGGATCTAGGGGCTCCATGATAAGGTTAAGGGTGATCTCCAAGAGAGTTTACACCAAGGGGGGCTTTCCTGGCCTGATCTTGTTGGTGTCCATGTCCCTGTGGTTAGCCTCTGCTGATCCATGCCTGCACAGGAGACCCTCCAACACTATCAAATAGTTTTGGTGTAGCAGGAAAAGGTCTCTACTCCTTTCCTCTTAGTCTTGGTGTGTGTAAGGTTTTGTTTCTGCCCTCCAAGTTTGGAGCCTCTGTTTCTCTCAGTCTTGTAGAAGTATTTTAATCAAATCCCACTGACCTTCAGAGACAAATTCCTTAGGGTTCCTAGTCCTTTTGCCAGATCCCCAGGCTGGGAACCCTGATGTGGGGTTCAGAACCTCACAACAGGGGAAAACCCTCTGTGGAATTATTTTGCATCACCCACCCAGTGGGTATGGAATTTGATTTTATTGTGATTTTACCCATCCTACTGTCTCATCGAGGCTTCTTTGTCTTTGGGGTATCTTTTTTTTTTTTTTTTTTTTTTTTGAGTTCCAGCATCCTCCTGTTGATGGCTGTTCAGCAGCTAGTTGCAATTTTGTTGCTCTTGCAGGAGAAAATGAGCACATGTCCTTCTACTTGGCCATCTTGAACCAGAAGCCTACTTTTTCAGTTTTTATTGACTTACATATGTGTTTAAGATGTACAGCATGTTGGTTTGTTATATGCATATATTGTTTAATAGCTGCTGCTGCTGCTGTTGCTAAGTCGCTTCAGTCGTGTCTGACTCTGTGCGACCCCAGAGATGGCAGCCCACCAGGCTCCCTCGTCCCTGGGATTCTCCAGGCAAGAACACTGGAGTGGGTTGCCATTTCCTTCTTCAATGCATGAAAGTGAAAAGTGAAACTGAAGTCGCTCAGTCATGTTCGACTCTTAGCGACCCCATGGACTGCAGCCTACCAGGCTCCTCCATCCATGGGATTTTCCAGGCAAGAGTACTGGAGTGGGGTGCCATTGCCTTCTCCGGTGTAATAGCTACCATAATAAATTTAGTTAATATCCATCACCTCATAGAATTGTAGATTTTTTTTCCTTGTGATGAAAATTTTTAAGATTTACTCTCTTGAAAGTGAAAAGAGTGGAAGTGTTAATTGCCCGATCATTTATAGACTCCAGGTATTCTAACCCATCAGGCTCCTCTTCTGACCGTGGAATTCTCCAGGCAAAAATACTGAAGTGGATTGCCATTCCCTTCTCCAGGGAATCTTCCCTACCCAGGGATCAAATATGAGTTTTCTGCATTGTGGCAATTTCTTTACCATCTTAGCCACTAGATATGAAATACAGTTTTGTTTTGTTTTGTTTTTTTTAACTACAGTCACAGTGATGTACATTCTGTAATTGTATCATACTAAGCATTTCTAGTGGTCATGTATGAATGTGAGAGTTGGACTGTGAAGAAAGCTGAGCATGGAAAAATTGATGCTTTTGAACTGTGGTGTTGAAGAAGACTCTTGAGAATCCCTTGGACTGCAAGGAGATCCAACCAGTCTATTCTGAAGGAGATCAGCCCTGAGATTTCTTTGAAATGATTGATGCTAAAGCTCCAGTACTTTGGCCACTTCATGCAAAGAGTTGACTTATTGGAAAAGGCTCTGATGCTGGGAGGGATTGGGGACAGGAGGAGAAGGAGACAACAGAGAATGAGATGGCTGGATGGCATCACTGACTCGATGGACATGAGTTTGATTGAACTCCGGGAGATGGTGATAGACAGGGAGGCCTGGTGTGCTACAGTTCATGGGGTCGCAAAGAGTCGACACAACTGAGTGACTGAACTGAACTGAAGCATTTCAGGTACAGAGACAAAATGTATATAAATATATACAGTATGATTCTGGTGACAATATTGTAGCTATTACTAATACTACAATTCAGTATAATTATGATATAATTTTCCCCATTCACTTTGCAAGACTCTCTTATTCTGTCCATGGATTGCTTCTTCATGAAAGCATGCAATGAAGCAGAAGTCTAATCAGCTGTAGTCATATCAATGTCTGTGGATCCTCTGTGACTTACTCAGAGTTACCAAATATGTCTGGTCTTCAGTCACCCACATTCTTTCATTTGTTTATTGTTCTTGTTTTAAATTATGCCATTTTGGTGACTATCAAACTGGCATTATTGAGAAAAATTTGCATTAGCTGGCAAAGATATTCAGAAATAAGTAACAACAGCTCTTATGTACCATTAGTAAGGATGTAAATTAATATACCATTTCTGGAAATACATTGGCACAAGTATTTTTAGTTTTGAAATTTGACTTCCTGGTAGAGATAGAGGACATGGGCATTAATTTTGCTTAGAGAAAATAGAAAGAGCATTTTTAATAAGTAAAAATGCCTCAAGGAAAAGGAGAGAGGTAAAGTAAAATAAAGAGCAACATTGTGGAAATTCACAGATGAAAGATTTAGGAGACTGGAGAATACTCAGTTAAAGCTGATTATGCGAAAGGCTGAGCTCTAATATCACTTTTGCTACTAAGTTCCCCAAATTCTCAATAATGGGTGCATCCAGATGAGTAGAAAAGAAAGGCTCTACAATAAGGAGAACTAACTGGTTGGAAAGTATTTAAGAAGCTGCTAGGTCTGTTCCCTCTCCATAACCCCACCTCAACTCTAAATAATCCGATAGTCCTCTCTCATCATGTAACAGCTCACTCTCTAGGAAAAAGCAGAACATTTTCTCTCTAAAAAAAAAAAATGAAAGAAAAAACCACTAAACAGAAGTTATTTAAATGTATCAGGTAGAATTAAGAATGAAGAAAAGATGAACTTAATGAAAGAGGAAACCACCAGTATGCTTCTCTCAACTGCCTCACTTCTTGCACTTTGGAGTAAACAAGTCATACTTTTTATTTTCTCTTGTAGAAAAGATACAAGGGCATCAAATCACCCTCAGGCAAGCCCTCAAGAAGCAATCTAAGCCACAGGCCACAGAATCCTCTACACTAAGCACGGAAGCCAAAATGAATTAGGACAGAAGACAAGGAAACTAGACAGACATATTTGTGGTAAAGAAAATTGGACATCTCAGAGAGAGGTAATAGCAGATATACTATCTTAAAATAAGAAGACAACTTTTTTGAAAAGAACAGGAGTAAGTCTGTTGAAAATTAAAAATTAAAATTTAATAAAATGTTTTGGAAAATAGTGTTAAGAAAATCTCCCAGAAGACAGAGTTCAAGATCGAACAGAAGAGCAAAAGAAAGAAGGGAAGAGAAAAGAAAAAAAAAAAAAAAAAAAAAAAACAGTAGCCAATAAAGAGTTCCAGAAAGAGAGAGACCTGAGTAAAAGGAAAGAAAGAAATTACTGATCAAAACAAGAACATTTTCCAGAGCTGGTGCATGTGTGTTTACAAAGGCTACACATTACTCCACAAACTAGAAAAAGTATATCACCACCAAGGCACATTATTTTGAAATTTCAGAAAACTGAGGCTGGACAAAAGTTTGACATGCTTCCAGGGGTAAAAAGTAGGTTACATACAAATGTAGCTCTATAAAAGTGTATGTCCTTAATCATGAAATTACTAACATGCTGTACACATATAGGGAGGCTGAGTCAGGCAACATGGGTGCATATGTGTGGTAGAGATGGAGAGAGAAATATAAACTAAGTCGTCATCCTGCAGTGTGTAAAGTCTCTTGTTAATGCCGCAAACTGAAAAGTTGAGGAGAAAAGCAATTACATTAAGCTGAGATATGATGGTTAAACAACACCGGCAAAGAATTAGCTAAAACAGTTTACAGTGTTTGTCTTAAGAGTGAGAGGATAAAAAAAGAAAACTATAATCTTTAACACTATGTAATCCTCTGAATATGCAGAATATTGACTTGGAAAAGTAGATAAAATATATTTCACAAGTTAAAGGCACAATTATGTCTCTAAATATCTAATTATTTTTTACTATATCAATGTTTTTAATATCACAGTTTGTAAGTAACCAAAATGTGTAAAAATAAGAGAAAATTTCAATGATATTCACTGCATGTATATAATGGGATATTA
>SJYC01019938.1:0-24208 GCA_006408675.1 Madoqua kirkii
GAATCAGCCACAGGTGTGGACGATCTCCCCATGTTAAAGCCCCCTCCCACCTCCCTTCCCTGCCCATCCCCCCGGTTCATCCCATACACCGGCCCCAAGCATCCTGTATCCTGTATTGAACATAGACTGGTGCTTCATCTCCCATATGATTGTATACATGTTTCGTTGTCCTTCTCCCAGATCTTCCCACCCTCTCCCTCTCCCTTTGAAGCCAACAGTCCGTTCTATACCTCTGTGTCTCTTATATTGTCTCACTTTCGGGGTCGCAGTTCTAAGTACAGCTTTTCTTACTGAGGTTGTATGTTCTATACCTTCACATTCAGCCAAAACCAGCAAAAGAAATTTGAATTTATAAGTCTAACACAAATGATAATAGATGTATTGTTTTTCTCATTTAGCTTAAGTGAAAATTTTTCTCAAGTTAATAGTTGTTAGCTTTCCTCAGAAGTAAGTTTGAAATGAGAAATTGTACCTTGCCATTAGGAATCTTTCTTGCAGACAGTAATATTGTTATTGTCACAGGTTGGTATATAGTCAAAACCAAGTTATCTTTTTTTTTTACTACTTCAAATGGCAATTCATAGCTCTTTCTTTCACACTTTTTTAATGCTGAAGAAGTGAAGGTATAATTTTCTGCAAATTTCCCAGTTATAAATCTGATTTGAACACAAGAATGCATATATTCATGTAATGCTGAGCCAAAGGTATAATAGGAATGCACAAGAGAAACGCAAATAATTTATGTCTACATAATGCCATGGTTTCAAGAAGAAAATTGAAAAGGAACCGATCAGCAGAATCTGGTGTGTTTGTGTTTTGTCTCGGATATTGTAACTGAATTGACTAAATAAGGTCATAGTGATATTGCTTTGACATTGGCAGCTTGAATTGGCTATGACATTATTTAGTAAAGATACATTTCCAGTACTAAAATTTCAAACATTTTGCAGTTCTCTGCATAAGAATATTATCAGTAAGTCCTTTCTGAAGATGGACAAGTTGTCCAGCTCTGTGTTAAGCACAGCATAGACTAGGAAAAAGGATTCTGTAGTCTTTCAGGTGGAAGCCTAAAGTTTGTAATATGTAACACAAGGATATATGTAATATGTAACACAAGGATATGTATAATATGTAAGTGCAAAAATTCATGGGAGAGGCCAGATAAATGCTGAGGGAGGCAATGAGCAAGCAGTCAAGAAAGGGTGTATATATTCTATAACATTTCAACACAGATAAGTTCTTCTGAATTTTCATCAAAATTCTAAAGGGGCAATTATGTTTCCACTGCATAATGTGCTCTTTCATAGCTATGTATATATGAGAATAATGCAGATTTTATGCATAGATGTGCTATTTTTAAAATGAGCAAAGATGAAATATAGAGCTTAAACACATAAACCTACAATGATAAAATTGCTGACTGAAATAAAATCGTAAAATACCAAAATATGCAAGTGACAAAAATCTTCTACTTACTCAAGTTCTCACAAGAAACTCACAATAAAAAGTCTGTGGTCTTACAATATAGCACAATGATTGTTCAAATTTGTGTTTCCATTTGCCAGGTGACCTTACTGCTATTTATTTCAGAAGAGTTTATCCATTGTGTCTATTCTCAAAAGAGTAATTAAGGGAAGTTATTAAAAATGATAATTAATTATCTTATTTGTTTCACTTAACTGAATCTGTCATGGTCATATTGAATATTTTTCATAGAGCATTTGATTATAATTTATCTGCCTTTCCGTTTCTCCCATCCAGCTTAATTCAGCAAGTGTAGTAGAAAGACTTCATCTCTCTTCTCCGTCAGAGTGTCGTACTGCCAACAAAACTGGTACTGAGTCCAAAGGGAAAAAGATTTTTTTGATCTTGTGATTGTCTTATTCACTGGAAATAAATGACTCTCCTTGTCATCCAAGAATCCTCTTAATATATACTTTTTTTTTTTTGCAGTATTTCCATGACTTAGCCATAAAAAGGACAGTTCCGAAATGTAGAAAAAATATTCTGCTATTTTTAATTTACTCAAAGGTCACTGATGGGAACAACAGAGTCAGTAAACAGGTCATTGTGCCCCTCTTAATAAGCTGTATGATTATAACTGATTCTTCTAGAGCTGTAATTCTCCCTCATACTCTAAATTCTGTCTAAAACAGAGTACTGCAAGTAAAACTTTATTTCTCTGACCATCAAACACTAGAAGAGATATTTTATTTCCAAAGCAACATTTGGAAGTCAGAGTTATATGTAGAATTTATGAAAGTGGGTATTATCTTCCCTTTTAAATAATTTAAAAGATTTAATGTTTAGTCACAATATCAAAAATTCTTCCTTTGGAATTATTCCTTGGCTATGTCAACAATCTTTCAATAAATATTTATTGAGCATCTATTGTATGTGAGACATTGTGAAGCAATTTTGAAATGTGGTTATTTTTAGGGAGTGATGCAAAGTTACTGTAGCAAAGTTAATATCTTATGTGTTTAGGGTATGGCACCTTAGAGAATATAGTCATTTCCTGAGCAGAAAGACTCAAAGCACATGCTTCAGTTTTCAGGTACAAATTAGGAGAGTGGATTAGAAATAGACAAGAATAGATGCAGAGAAGGCCTTTGAAAAAATTCAACATCCATTTATGATAAAAAAAAAAATCGCTTCCGAGTTTGCCCTTATCTTTATTCATTAATTGATGGGTATTTAAGTTGCCTCCTTATCTTGACTCTTGTAAATAATGCTTCGGTGAACACTTGGGTGAATATGTCTTTTTGAGTTTTTGTTTTCTTAGGATAAATGCTCAGATGTGGAATTGTTGATCATGCTTGTAGTTTTAATTTCTTGGGGGGCCTCCATAATATGTTCTATAATGGCTGTAGCTGTTTACATTCCCATCAACAGTGTAGTAGGGTTCTCTTTTCTCTCTCTTTGGGTTCATTTTGCTTGTACTTTCTGTGTTTTCTGCACCTATATATTTGTTTCATTCCCCAGATTGAAGATATTTTCAGTCATTATTTCATCAAATATGTTGTTTGCCCTTTTCTTTATCTTTTCACCTTCTCACTTCTTCTCATGTAAATATGGTACACTTGATATTGTTTCAGAGGTCCCTTAAACTATTTTCATATTTAAAAATTCTTTTTGCTGTTCTGATTGGGTGATTTCCACTATTCTGTCTTCTGTGTTACTTAAGTGTTCTGTGTGACCTAATCTGCTGCTGATTCCTTCTCCTGTGTTCTTCATTTTATTATTTTATTTAGCTCTGATTGGTTCTTTCTGATATTTTCTAGTTCTTTGTTGAAGTCTCACTGTGTTCCTATATTATTCTCCTAAGTTCAGTAAGCATTTTTATGACTGTTGCTTCTAAATCTTTATCAAATATTTTACTTATCTCTGTTCATTAGGTTCTTATCCTTGGAATTTATCTTGTTCTTTCATTTGGAACATATTCCTCTGAACTTTCATTTTGTTTAATTTCCTGTGTTTATCTCTCAATTGGGTGAAACAGTTACCTTTCCTGGTCTTGAAGAATTATCCTTGTGTAGGAGCATCCTTAGCATATGCTGTGTGCCTGGTGACTTTGTTGGAAGGACTAAAGCTAAAATAGGTGTTCAGTTCAGTTCAGTTCAGTCACTCAGTCATGTCTGACTCTTTGCAACTCCATGAACTGCAGCACGCCAGGCCTCCCTGTGCATCACCAACTCCTGGAGTTTACTCAAACTGATGTCCAGTGATGCTACCCAACCATCTCATCCTCTGTTGTCCCTTTTTCCTCCCATCTTCAATCTTTACCAGCATCAGGGTCTTTTCAAATGAGTCAGCTCTTCGCATCAGGTGGCCAAAGTATTGGAGTTTCAGCTTCAACATCAGTCCTTCCAATGAACACCTAGGGCTGATCTCCTTTAGGATGGATTGGTTGGATCTCCTTGCAGTCCAAGGGACTCTCAAGAGTCTTCTCCAACACCACAGTTCAGAAGCATCAATTCTTCGGTGCTCAGGCTTCTTTATAGTCCAACTCTCACATCCATACATGACCACTGGAAAAACCATAGCCTTGACTAGATGCACCTTTGTTGGAAAAGTAATGTCTGTGCTTTTTAATATGCTGTCTAGGTTGGTCATAACTTTCCTTCCAAGGAGGAAGCATCTTTTAATTTCATCACTGCAATCGCCATGTAGACCAAAGCTTTTCCTGGGGTGTTCTGGGGAAAACTCTGCTTTTTAACCATCATCATCTTAATTGATTCCATCATCCCTGGGGGCTTGAAAGAGTCCCTTCTGGATCCAGTAATCCAGAGTTCTTCCTGTTAATGCAATGTAATATCCCAATAGGAGACACTCCAAATAGCTAATGTGTGAAATGCTGGTACATAGTCCCTGGTCAGTGTAATTTTGTTTTTAAAAAATGGTTCATGTTGAGGTTTGACAGAAAAGAGAAAAATTCTGTAAAGCAATTATCCTTCAATAAGAAAATAAATAAGTTAAAAATATGTACAAACAGATTTCTGAATTAGTGCTTCCTCAACAAAAATTATTCTGGAGTTGTAGGGTTATTAGAATAGAAATAGGGTGGAGATGAGAGCAAGGGCAATCAATATTTCATTATAATATCTCCAGAGGTTTCCAAAGCAATGGATATGGGAGAAGGGAAGCTTTTCAGAAGAAAAATGATGCATATAAATGGCTCAGTAAAATAAGTGTTTTCACATTTTACTTAGAGAAACACATAGTGTACATTTTAGCAGAGAAAAGTGGATATTTAAATAATTTATCAAACTTTTTTCCTTAGGGAAAATGCAGAGTAGCAACATCTCCATAACTCTTAGAAAGGGATACATTTTTAGTTTCCATATGTAGAAAAGCACCTAAAATAAGAAAGGCAGCAAAAGATGGTGGCAAAACATTAAACCGGAAATCCACAGACCTGAATTTGGTTCATGCATTACCACCTGCTAGCTGTGTGATGTTGGGTGACTTTTTCTTCATTCCTGGAGGCCTCAATTTTTTTCATGTGTAAGATAATGAATAAAAGAGGAATGTACAGGTTTTGAAGGACTCTGGAGCTGCATCATCTGTCTACCCTATCTGCCATGGAAGCTCTTGATTAATTTTCCTGCAATTCTAGGGTCCTCAAAATAGAACTGGAAATCTCTGAACTAGGGCTCTTTCCTTTCTTTTGCACTATGTGATCAAACTTTGTGGGAATTTTTATGAAACATTAGGCTATTTCTCTTAAGAAGCTTATAAATTATCAACAGACTCATTGTAGTAAATGACCCATGGTTGTTTGTTGTGATCCATACCCCAAGTGTTTAAAAATATCAACTTCACCTTCTTTTTTAAATAAAGTTTATTATTATTATTTATTGATTTTTGGCTGGTGTGGATCTTCGTTGTTCTGCGGGCTTTCTCTAGTTGTGGCGAGAGGGGGCTACTCTCCAGTTGCAGTGCCCAGGGTTCTTATTGCACTGGCTTCTCTCGTTGCGAAGCACAGGCTCAGTAGTTGTGGTGCATGGTCTTAGCTGCCCCGAGGCACATGGAATCTTTCCAGACCAGGGATCAAACCTGTGTCTTCTGCACTAGCAGATGGATTCTTAACCACTGGACTGCCAGGCAAGTCCCCAACTCCACCTTCTTAATGATCTACAGACTTACTGTTACTGATCTGCAGGCTTGGGTTCCTGTCTCTTGTTTGCTTAAGATGGTCCTGCATAGTCTAGAAAGAAGCTTTAACAGCTGCAGGGCTGATACATTGTCAGTGTTCCCTGTTTTGCTGAGCTATTATTGAACACAAGATTTAAGTCAAAATAAATGGCAAGAGAACTCTGCAGTGTTTTTCTTAGTAGCTAATTGGTTTGTTGTGCTGAGGATGGGCTCTTCCAGATATATGCTATAAAATCTTCCCCACATCATACTGGAGGAAGATTTGTTAAGTGTAAGAGTGTAGGAGGCAGATGACTAAGGGGAAAATTTAATTGCTATTAAAAAAAAATGTAAAACTGCTCTCAAGTTTCAAGCAGTAAATTACCAAATTTGAAAAATTTAGTAATACATACACGAGTTTGGTAGTTAGGGTATAATGAATGTTGATATTACAAACATGAAACAGTGTGTCTTGGCTGAGCTGAAGCAAAGTCTCTAGTATTTTTGAGGTGCAGATTTGGGCTACATGTCTTTCCCACATGTCCTGAAGAGCCCCCTGGGAAACCCTAAATCAATGGACTGCTGAAATGTAGACATAGGAGACAATTAATGTAATTCACACTATAGTATCAATGGCTTCCTTTTTCCCCAGATAATTCTTTTCTCTGGTTGCCTGAGTGAAAGAAACCTGAGTTTCTTAGATTCCTTATCTTTCTATTTTAAACTTTTAACTTACAAATATAATACAGCTTACGTGGTTTGAAAAGTCACATCATAGCTATACTGATGTAGTGATGTAGTTTAAAAAGTCAAATAGAATAAGAAGGCTTATAACAGCTACTACAACACAATTCTTTTCCCCTCTCATTTACAGTCCTGAATGAGGCTGTAAATTACAGGGTTAATTGTAATTGTCCCCTCTCCTTCAACATTGTAAGCTACTCTTGTTATTTACCTCCAGGTTCCTAAATAATTTGCTTATTATGCCATTTTTTAATTTATCAATTTATGTATTGTCAACTGGCATTCTATTGTGAAACTAAGGATTTTGTGCCTTTATAATCTCTCTCTATACATAGGGATTTCCAGGTGGCTCAGTGGTAAAGAATCTGCCTGCAAATGCAGGAGACACAGGAGACACAAGTTTGGTCACTGGGTCAGGAAGATCCCTGGAGGAGGAAATGGCAACCCACTCCAGTATTCTTGCTGGGAAGATCCCATGGACAGAGGAGCCTGGTGGGCTACAGCCCCTGAGGTCACAAAAGAGTCAGACAAGACTGAGCGAGTGAACACACACACACACACAACTTCTCTCTCCCTCATGCTGCTTCCCTCACAATATCACAATGTACCGGTTTTTGGTTAAATCAGTAGTCAGGTTTACATGTTCATGATCATGTAAACATTTTTCACAGATGTAGTATTCTCAGATATTTCCTTTTTCATACAACTTGCCACTCTTCCCTGAACACTGAGTTATTTCTTTCATTTGCTTAATTATCTAGGTGTTTATCATAAATGTTTTCTAAACGCAAACATGTTTATACATATTCCCTTAGTGTAGCCAAGCATATATTAGTTCCAAATTTCCATTTCTTTTTTCTTGTTAGAAACATCATTTGGTGATCCCAGAATTCCTGCTCCATTCTAGATTGCTTTGTTGGTGTTTGAGGGCTTCTATCCCAATCACTGGGGAAGTCTCTTAGCCTATTGCCTGTTAGATCCTGTTTTCTGAGTCCTATAAATTCTTTCTTGCTTTACTTTCCTATCTTGATGGAATGTATCCTCTAGCAGCTTACTCAGTAGACATGCATGAGAGGTATACTCCCCACCCCACGAGTCTCTATAGTTGTAACAATTGTTAAAGAAAAGATAACAACCTTAACAGTCTTAATTTTTTCAAATTCAAAAGATACTCTCCTAAGTAATATATGGATACTGGATCAAAGAAACTTCCCAGGTGATGTGAGTGGTAAAGGACCCTTATGCCAGTGTAGGAGATATAAGAGATGTGGGTTTGATTCCTGGGTTGGGAAGATCCCCTGGAGAAGGAAATAGCAACCCACCCCAGTATTCTTGCCTGAAAAACCCCATGGAGAGAGGAGCCTGGTGGGCTACAGTCCATAGGGTTGCAAAGAGTTGGACACCACTGAATCCACTTAGCACTGGACAAAAGAAAAGACATAAACTTTGAACTGAACTGTATAGAGAGCAGTGCATATTTTGCACTAGTGAGAGCCCCGGCAGGAAGCAGAACTCCATTCTGATGGTTCAGCTGTGAAAGAAAGAAAGTGAAAGTAAAGTCACTCAGTCATGTCCGACTCTTTGCGACCCCGTGGACTGTAGCCTACCAGGCTCCTCCATCCATGGGATTCTCCAGGCAAGAGTACTGGAGTGGGTTGCCATTTCCTTCTGCAGGGGATCTTCCCGACCCAGGGATAGAACCTGGGTCTCCCGCGTTGCAGGCAGACGCTTTGCCCTCTGAGCCACCAGGAAAGCCCAACTGTAGAGATTTTTGTAAAATTATTATTTAAAAGCTTTCATAAAGCTTAGAGAATAAAGACAGTTGGGGACCCCAAAACTAGTGACAATAGATGGGTGCTCTCTGTTTTGAATAGACAAGGTGAAGAAACAGTGTTAAAGGACTCCAGTATGAACTGTAACTGTGGGAGAGAGGCTGCCTGAGAGCCTTGCAGCCACAGCCCCTGCAAAATCTGCTGGGATGGAACAGGAGGAAACGGTGGAAGTCCTCTTTCTTTAATCACGTTGATGCCTCCCGTGGGCCAAACTCAACTGAAATCTGTCCAGCAAGTGGATCGGTGATATAGTCCAGTAGGGTAGGGTTCCGGAAGCTTAGAGTAGAGCAGAGAAAGATGGGAATGAAAATGTTGAGTAAAAGTGGAGAACAGAATATGCTTCCTGCCAAAATTATGAGATACAGTTAAGGCTGACCTCAAAGGCTAACTTATAGCTTTACTCATATTTGTTTTAAAGAAAAAAGACAAAAATACAGGCATTGTTGCCTATATTAAAACATTAGAAAATATAACAAAACTAGAAAGAGGTGAATATTAAAGATAAAAATTAGAATAAATGGTAAAAAAAAGCAAGGTAATAGTAAAAAGGATGTGTAAATCCAAAAGCCATTTTTTGGAGAAAGGCCAGATAAATGGAGAAAGCCCTTGGGAATCTGATGAAGGAAAAGAGAGACAAATGATACAGTTAAGGCTGACCTCAAAGGCTAACTTATAGCTTTACTCATATTTGTTTTAAAGAAAAAAGACAAAAATACAGGCATTGTTGCCTATATTAAAACATTAAAAAATATAACAAAACTAGAAAGAGGTGAATATTAAAGATAAAAATTAGAATAAATGGTAAAAAAAAGCAAGGTAATAGTAAAAAGGATGTGTAAATCCAAAAGCCATTTTTTGGAGAAAGGCCAGATAAATGGAGAAAGCCCTTGGGAATCTGATGAAGGAAAAGAGAGACAAAAAATACTTAAAATTTAGAAATGAAGAGGTAATGGCTATATGAATGGAAGAGACCAAGAGGGACTGTTACATGCAACTATTGCCTTACACATGAAACTTTATTATCTTAAAATTCAAATTACCAAAAATCAATCCACAAAGAAGTAGAAAACTTGAAAAATCCAACTACTGTAAAAGATTTTAGAAAGAGGACTCATGATCAAAGTTCTTTAAAGCTTCCTGAGCAGATGGCTTCACAGCTAATAATTTTTTTGCCTAATCTTTGGAGGATGAATGATCTTAATGTTAATTAAGCTATCGCAGACTTTAGAAAAAGATCTGTCTAATTCATTTTTAAAAAGTGACCACAGTCTTGATACTTAATGCTGATAAAGAAGGACAGAAACAAACAAACAAAAAAGGAACAAATATTAGACCAGTGTAAGAATAATGTTGCTTGAAGTCTAAAAAAAGTGATAAAAATAGAATCCAGATTATTTAAAGAATAATATATTATGTTAAGCAGGGTTTATCCCCTAAATGCAAAGATGGTTTGATGCCAGCTCAAACATAATTTATTATATATAAAATTTATATATTATATACAATATATAATATATATACAAAATAAAGGAGAAGGAAAGATGATATTATAAATCAATTGTTGCTGAAAAGACATTTGCTAAAGCTAAGCAGAACTTCCTATTAAAACTAAATCAACTAGGACTAAAGGAGTCTATGTACAAAAATACAGTAATCATAAAGACAGTATAGTCCAAACACTTGTGTAGAAGAATGAGGTACCTAGGGAGAGATTTAAAAATTAGGCATGATTTACGAGCACAGCAAGGAGAACTCAGGTGTTCTATATAATCTTAATCTATTTGCACTGGGCAACCTACTTCAGCAGAGTTGCGGGGCATAATTATATTTATGCTTTAACCTGAGATTGCAACATTTTCTTGGTGTGACCTCGAGGTAGTTTCATTTCTTCCTTTATTTTTACCATCAGAGGAAATGGAAAATCTGTGTTTCCCTCTGGGTAAGTAATGTGAGGGTTGCTGCCTCCTGTTCTCTTTCCTCTTCCCTCTGTATCTTTATGTGACCATTCTATGTGCTGAAGCTTTATTGTTTAAAAAGAGATTTATCAACACTTTCAACAAAGTCATTGCCTCATGAGTGAGGGGTGACTACAATTTCTGAGTTCAATTTTCTTTAAAAATGCTTTATTTGGGCATCTCCTGGGTTCTGTGTGGCAGGTCAGGCAATTATAGCGCAATCTGATTAGTTGGCTTGTCTCATAGTGATGCTGGGTGGAAGTGTCAGTCCCCTTTTACAAGAGAGGAAACTGAGGCTTGATGAAATGATGGGGGAAATGAGTTTGGTCAGCAAATAAATGTCAGAGCTGGGGCCTGAATCTACATTACTTGATTCCAAACCCCACTGCAATTTACACCACACCACAGCTGCCTCTTGCCTTCTTGAGAATTACAAAAGCTGTAGACTGGTGATGGCGATGTAGGTGAAAAAACCCCAGGTTTTCTCTGTTGAAGACACGTGCTACAGGCCCGAGCCCCCTTCCTAAGCTGGATTCTGGGAAAGAATCAAGGCTGTCCTGAGTGAAGGGAAAGGCATAGCTGTGGGACTGAGGAGCTCCAGTTTCTGCTGTTTATTAGGTAAGAATGTTTGGATTACTCCTGCTCAGTTTCCTTACTGCTTAATGGGGAGGCCATGTACGTTTCACAGGTAGGGTCAAGGATTAAGATCCTGTATGTAGAATGTCTGGCAAAATGCCTGCAATTAGTGAATGTCTTCAACAATGTGGGTTCCCTTTTTTTCAAACTAGGACAATCCTCTCTTTCTATAGGTATTTATTAGGGGCTTTTCTGTGTCAGATCCTTGTGTCTGTATGTGGTGGGGAATATCAGGTATTAGGTATTTTAATAAAGCAGTATTGTCTTTTTGCATCTCTCATCCTGTGGCCGTGAAGAATTAACCAAAAATTTAGATGTGGCATATTTATGGTAATATAGCAATTTCAGAATCTTTCTTTCCTTTCAACTTCAAATCTCTCAGGGAACAACTTGGCAAGAAAGAAGGTGGTAATTTTTATAGAAATTAGTAACTCTAATCTTTTTATTCTAAAAAAGATTTGCTACCAATAATCTTTCATTTACAAAAGGGTACTATTAAAACTAAAGTCTAAGGCATTTTACACTTTGATTTTAGTGCCTGCTATTCTAAGAGTAAGTGGTTACCAACTACCATTAATATGTTTTAACTTTGCAACTTTCAGCAAAATAATTTTTAAGTTCTTGTAGATAATACACAGGTAATACCCTTATCAGTAAAAAGTGCTTAGGGTTGCTAAAAAATTAAATTATGAAATATGCTAAGCATTATGTTTTTTTTTTTCTAAGGACATTTGCTGGTATTAAGATAGAGTTTTTTGCTGTGTGGAAGATATGGAAATTTATATCTTACATCATGATACATTCTACTTCCTTGGCTAAAAATCTTTCATTATCTCTTTTGTAAAATGAATCTTTGGGCTCTAAAGAACAAAATCCTTAGGAATTATGAATAAAGGATAAATTTTTCTTTTCATAGTCTCCACAGATGAGGGGAAATGATTCAGGAAGATAGGTATTAGCATTTGCAAGCAGAAGGTCTGTATTTTCTTTGAAAGAAAAGAGAGTGAAGTCACTCAGTCATGTCCGACTCTTTGTAACCCCATGGATTTTCTTTCATTATCTCTTTTGTAAAATGAATCTTTGGGCTCTAAAGAACAAAATCCTTAGGAATTATGAATAAAGGATAAATTTTTCTTTTCATAGTCTCCACAGATGAGGGGAAATGATTCAGGAAGATAGGTATTAGCATTTGCAAGCAGAAGGTCTGTATTTTCTTTGAAAGAAAAGAGAGTGAAGTCACTCAGTCATGTCCGACTCTTTGTAACCCCATGGATTGTAGCCCACCAGGCTCCTCCATCCATGAGATTTTCCAGGCAATAATACTGGAGTGGGTTGTCATTTCCTTCTCCATTTTCTTTGGAAGACTTTCTTGTCAGAAGCTTGTACATTATTATTAATACATTTTGGGTAACTTGCTTAGTTAATTGCTTTATTACATTTCAAGTACCTTGCTTAATTACTTAAAAATACATATTCTGGAAGGATTTTAGTTTATTTAGAGTCCATACTCACACGTAAGTACAAACATGCATGATGTGAGCATCTTATAATTTTAGAATATTTATTGTTAGATGTTATATACCATTTCCTTGTAGTGAAATGACATAAATTTATTGACAGAGTTTCTCTTTCCCCCATCCTTCATCTTGTCCCTTGCCATTCCTGGGGTGAGTGAGCACAGTTCTGATGTGGCCAGATTCTGCGACTTGTTCTAGTGAGTGCACTTGTGAAAGATTGTGTACTCATCCCTCTTCACACCTGCTACTTTTGCTCCAGTCTCAAGCTCAGATATTGGTGCAGGTGTGAGTTAGGTTTAGGGTGTGGGAGTAGTTCCCAGATCCTAAAATCTGTTATAGTCTGGCTATGTTTGTAACACAGCTCTGTGCTGAAGTTTAAGCATAAGCCTAATTCTTTATAAAAACTGGTACTTTGATTCATCTTTGAGTGAAGCTTGTAGGGCTGGGTAGAATACCTGGCAGGACCAAGGCAGGTGTGGGCATCCTGGACCTTAAGGGAATCTGTGTTCTCCTGGAAAGAGCCCTCCATCTATCTCTGAATGGGTATCCAGTGTTCCACTCTCATGTTGTATTCAAATTCCTTCACGTCCTAATATCTAGCTTTTGGCTGGGGTTGGGGGGGGGAGGGTGGAAATGTCCTGAGAGGTTGCTCTTCATCCCTAGGCCTGTTTCCTCTAGTGATGAAGCTGATGTAGGAATTCTTGTTTCTTGGCTCTGAATCTTAACAACATTTTGCCCCCAAATTCTGCCCATGGACATGATCTTGATGTCAGGAATCATTTCCTAGGCTTTTTTTTTTTTTTCCTGTAGGGATTAGCACTGTTTTAACTTCCAAGTGTGGAGCAACTTTGACTTAAGCATGCTGAGGAGTTTCCTTGTATGTCTTACATGTTAAAAGTAGGTAAGAGAAATTGCCAGCATAAAGCATTTGAAATATACTGCTCAGAGTAAGTGAACAAAATATAAACAGCAACACAAATACTAACTTTGTGATACAAACATTTTAATATCATCCTACCCTTGCTGTATGACTTAGAAATATAATGAAGATGCTTTCTGGAGAAAATATGCACACGTTTGCAAAGGAAAAGGAAATGCTTATCAAAGAAGAGACGTGTATACACCTTGTAACTTCTTCTCATTTCCTTTATCTGGACTAAGCATAAAAATTACCATGATTCTTTCAATAGAATCTTTAATATGTAAATGTGAAATTAGGCAGATGCTTAAGTTGACATATTTCACACACATTTTACCATTGTATATATTGTCACTGTGTGCTGATGCCTCCTGTCTCCCTTTGTGAAATCTAATTTTAGATTTTATGTAAGCAAATATTCTTACTAAGAGATGTAGAGTGGTTCATGTGACTAATAAAATAACAAAAGTGTGGGTCGGCAGCCGAGGAGAAAATGATGATACGGATATGGCTGTCTCTGGACAGAGGATGAGAGCATATTGTTGCATCTTTTTTAACACCTTATGGCTTGAATCTTTAATATGTAAATGTGAAATTAGGCAGATGCTTAAGTTGACATATTTCACACACATTTTACCATTGTATATATTGTCACTGTGTGCTGATGCCTCCTGTCTCCCTTTGTGAAATCTAATTTTAGATTTTATGTAAGCAAATATTCTTACTAAGAGATGTAGAGTGGTTCATGTGACTAATAAAATAACAAAAGTGTGGGTCGGCAGCCGAGGAGAAAATGATGATACGGATATGGCTGTCTCTGGACAGAGGATGAGAGCATATTGTTGCATCTTTTTTAACACCTTATGGCTCAGCTGGTAAAGAATCCACCTGCAATGCAGGAGACCGGGGTTCAATCCCTGGGTTGGGAAGATCCCCTGGAGAAGGGAAAGGCTACCCTCTCCAGTATTCTGGCCTGGAGAATTCCATGGATTCTATAGGCCATGAGATTGCAAAGAGCTGGACGTGACTGAGTGACTTTCAAATCCCATGGATGGAGGAGCCTGGTAGGCTGCAGTCCATGAGGTCGCTAAGAGTCGGACACAACTGAGCGACTTCACTTTTACTTTTCACTTTCATGCATTGGAGAAGGAAATGGCAACCCACTCCAGTGTTCTTGCCTGGAGAATCCCAGGGACAGAGGAGCCTGGTAGGAGGCCTTCTATGGGGTCGCAGAGAGTCAGACGTGACTGAAGTGACTTAGCAGCAGCAGCAGCAGCAGCAACAGAAATTTATCAGACTCCCTCTATAAGCATGCCATTTGTTAAAGGGCTGTTTGTTTTTCCCCTGGGAAAGGCATCACTCTCTCCTGAACCTTCTGAGGAAGAATAAAGACAAAAAGTTGTCCTTAGGAACCTATATTCGGGCTCTGGGGACCCAGGACAGATCACCCAAAATATCCTCATGGCTTCTGGGTTACTTTGAGCTGCTTAAGAATTGGCCAACACAAGAGGGACAGTTTGATCCCCCTTTCTTTGTCTCCCTGAAACAAGAAATAAATCTCTTATGTGAAGAGGGTTCTTTCTGCATCTAGAGGAAGAAGGACACCTTTAATGCCAGAGACAAAAAATTCGAGCTGAGAAGCCTGTATCACCAATTTTGTGACTTCTATAACTTACCTCCCCAAGGCCAAACTCTGTTGAGATTTTTCATTAATTGAGCATGCCCAACCTAAATTTGTCTTGTCAGTTGCTCAGAAATTTATTGTTCCTTAGAAAGTATAAAACCACCTGCTTTGGTCACTTCTTAACTCCCATTTCTATTAATATGAGACCTGCATGCACATGAGTTGAAATTTGTTTCTTTCTCTCCTATTACTCTGTCTTATGTCTACTGGATAAACAGTAAAATAGGCAAAAACTCAGGAGGGAGAGACGGGAAAATTGCCCCTCCCAGTTAAGGCCACAATGCTAGATGCTGAATCATTGGTAAGAAAACTGATTCAAATTTTCTCTTATACAGAAGGACCCAACACTCTTGGTCATTTCTCTTCAAGGATTACCTCACATTCTCTTTGTCTCCAAATGGCTGGCAGCATAGATGTGTCCCCATTTAAGAGGATCTTTCTAGTTTGGAAACATCATGGAACCTTGGAAAAGGAGGCATGAAATAACTTGGCAAGTGTTTTCTTTGCTTTGGGGGAAACTCCTGTCTTTTCGCAGGTTCATCTTTCTGCATCTTCTCTTATCACAATAATGGTTAAATTGCAAGGGTGAGGATCAGAGATCTCTCCATCCCCTAGTTTGTGCTATAAGGCAAAGCTTACTTTTATATTTGTAGACTTACTAGAACCAAATGAAAGTGGTGAGGACTATATTTTTCCAAGGGAAGAAAATGAAAAGTGATTTAATCTGGCATCAGTGCCTTCCCACAGTAGATGCCCAGATGCCAGCCTTGGGTCTCAGTGATTGCTTTCATGGCATCTTCACAAACACACCTCTGATATGGCACAGTTGCTGGCTTGGGCGTTGTGCCCTCTGCCTGACCTTCCAGAGTTCACTCCCTTCAGCATCTTTGAACCTTTTATAAACTGACATGAGCCTTTCTAGGATGAAAGAAAGCAAAGTGTAAGAAGTATTCATCCATAGTATGCTACCTTGTGTGATAAAGAAGGGAAAGATAAGCCACTACAGATGTATCTCCTAAACAGTGCCCAGGAGCCATAGAGGAGCTTAGTCAAGGGTGAAATAGATGCCCTTGTCTCTAATAGAAGCAAACTCATGAAGAGTATTTTTAAAATTTATTCCTCGCTTTTGCTGTTTTCAGTTGACAGAATGCCCATGTCTGATCATTTCTTTTGACCAAGCAGTAATCTTAAACATTAAAAAAAAAATAACCAAAGTAAAATTATAATAAGATCTGAATATAAATTATTCAGTACTCACAGTATTATTTTAAATTTAATCTACCTACTTTCCAATTTTTCAATATATTTTTTTCAACTGCCTTAATGTTCTCGGAAAAGTCAGTATTAAGTACTATAGGCATAAATCATTTTCTTGCACTTTGCTTTACTGTTCTTTGCAGATACTGTGTTTTTCACAAATGCATGATTTGTGGCAACCCTGTGCTGAACTATCAGCACCATTTCCTCATCAGCATCAGCTTACTTTGTGTGTCTGTGTCAAATGTTGGTAGTTCTCATGATATTTCAAATATTATTATTATTAAATTTGTTATGGTGATTCATGATCATAATCAGTGATCTTCATTACTGCTCCATCTCCCTGAAGGCTCAGATGATGGTTAGCATTTTTCAGCAATAAAATATTTTTAAATTAAGGCATATACATTGTTTTTTAGACATAATACTGTTGCATGCTTAATAGACTATAATGTAAACATAACTTTTATAGTGCTGGGAAACCAGAAAATTTGTATGACTGATTTTATCATGATATTCATTTTATCTGGAACTGAACCTGCAATATCTCTGAATATGCATTACATAACAGGTACATAGGAGTTTACATTTTTTGTTTGTATCCGACTTCAACATGGCTTAACTCAGCAGTGATATTTATCTAAAAACTTGAAAAGAAAAAGGATGGAAAGGCGTGTTGGGAAGACAAGGCCATAGAGATGAATTGCATAAGACAGTTTAGGAGCAAAGCCATTTGTACTTTATTGCTTAGACTAAGTTCAGAGAGGGAGAGGACACCCCTGTGCAGTCCCTGAAGCACCCATAGAGGGCTCCTGAGTCCTGGGCTGTAACTTGCTGAGCCAACAATGCCCACATCTACAGATTCAGCTGCAGAAAAATGAGGAAGTCTCAGGACAGCAAGTTTAGGGAGAAAGGATTTTCAGGTACCGTGCATGAGTTACATGAATATACTTCGGTACTTTTCTACGGGCTTTTATTTTTTAAGTCATTATTAGTCATTTACATGGAGGGCTTCTCTAATGGCAGAAAGTGAAAAGGAACTAAAGAACTTCTTGACGAGGATGAAAGAGGAGAAAGAAAAAGCTGGCCTGTAACTCAACATTTGGAAAACTAAGATCATGGCATCTGTTCCCATCACTTTATTGTAAACAGAAAGGTAAAAAGGGGAAACGGTGATAGATTTTATTTTCTTGGGCTTTAAAATCATTGCAAATAGTGACTGCAGCTATGAAATCGAAAGATGCTTGCTTGTTGGTAGGCAAGCTATGACAAATGTAGACTACATATTAAAAAGCAGAGTCATCACTTTGCCAACAAAGGTCTGTCTAGCCAAATCTATGGTTTCCAAGTAGTCATGTATATATGTGAGAGTTGGACTATAAAGTAGGCTGACCACTGCAGAATTGATGTTTTCAAATTTTGGTGCTGAAGAAGACTCTTGAGAATTCCTTAGACTGCCAGGAGATCAAACCAGTCAATCCTAAAGGAAATGAACCTTAATATTCACTGGAAGGACTGATGTGGAAGCTGAAGCTCCAATCCTTTGGCCACCTGATGCGAAGAGCAACTCATTGTAAAAGGCCCTGATGCTGGGAAAGATTGAAAGCGAAAAGAGAAAGGGGTGGCAGAGGGTAAGATGATTAGATAGTATCACTTACTCAATGGACATGAGTTTGAGCAAACTCCGGGAGATAGCGGAGGACAGAGGAGCTTGGTGTGTTGCCATCCATGGAGTCACAAAGAGTTGGACATGACTTAGTGACTGGATAACAACAACTTCTCATAGTGAAATTTCAGTCATTATCTAAAAATCCTATTACTGTCCTGTTACACTCCAAAATTAACACAACAACTTCAAATATTAAAAAGACAAAAATGAAAACCTGATCAAGCTGCCCTGAAGTAACAAATGCTCTCCTTCAGCTTGGATCCCTGACTATATGGACCAGCTGGGGTGCATGGAGTGGGAGACAGATCAAAAGCTTTGGAACAAGGTTCATGCAGATTTGGCTTCCAGCTTTGCCATTTATAAGCAATAACATTAGGCAGGTTGTTTAACCTCTCTGACCTCCCATTTCCTTAGCTGTAAAATGATGCTAAACAACTGAGAAACTCTACATACAACACAGCAATGTCTGTGGCAGAACAGGTGTTCCATCAAAGGTACGTGTCCTCAAACAACATGGATCCAGAAATCTTCTGCTTGAATCCCAGTTTCCTCAGTTGATTGTAGACATGCTCTTTTCTCTTCCTGGCCTCTGCCTGGCTGTCATGATTGTCAGAAAAGAAAACCATAATTCCAGGAAGGTAGTACTTGGTCAAATAGGAAATTTCCTCTCTATGTTTGAAAAATCTGTTCAAACACATTTAAGAAAAATATGTAAATTAAAAAGGTAGAAACATCCAGTTCAGTTCAGTTCAGTTACTCAGTAGTGTCTGACTGTTTGTAACCCCATAGACTGCAGCATGCCAGGCCTCCCTGTCCATTGCCAACTCCTGGAGTTTACTCAAACTCATGTTCATTGAGTCAATGATGCCATCCAGCCATCTCATCCTCTGTACTCCCCTTCTCCTCCTGTCTTCAATCTTCCCCAGCATCAGGGTCTTTTCAAATGAATCAGTTCTTTGCATCAGGTGGCCAAAGTATTGGAGTTTCAGCTTCAGCATCAGTCCTTCCGATGAATATTCAGGACTGATTTACCTTAGGATGGACTGGTTGGATCTCCTTGCAGTCCAAGGGGATTATCTTTTCTTTATAACAGTAAAACATAACTCCCAGAAGATAGAGAGGGAGAATAATTTAATATGTTTAAAACTCAGTGATGTGTGAGATCTAGAAAGTCTGCTAATTAATGATAATGACCAATCCTCACTTTCACACACTTGGCAGTTTACAGAGTGCTTGCACGTGCATGCCTATGCTCATGGATGCTCGCTGAACTGTTAAATGGAGGCACCATGGCAGGAATCTGAAAACATTACAGTCAAAACATAGACTCTGCCAAATGAAGATGTTTGCCCTTGGCTGGGTCTTGAGGTGGAACATTTATGTATTTATTCTTCTAAGCCAGTCACTCAGGTCTTCCTCAAGAGACTGCCTGACTTTTTGCTTCCTTGGACTTTTCATATTGTTTGCAAACATCACATAATTAATCAACCAATCTGTAGCCCCTCAACTCTCCTGAGCCATCGTGTTGAGACAAAGCTGTCAAGAAATGTTCTGGACTGCTTTCTGTTCAGAAAGCTTCTATGGCTCAGCTCAGATTTTATTGATTCCTGGAACGGGGCCAGGAAGGCTGGCTTCTCGACCCAGCCACAGACGAGTCTGTAAACTCCACTTAATGATATATCAACTTGTTTCATTTACCTGATGGAAGGTTTTATTGCTGCTCTTAAGCTCTTTCAATTTCTTCTGTTTGCTTTTCCTTTCTCTGCATAGCTTATAAACCATTCAAGGATCTTTGGGGCATAAAATGCTGTAGTGTTTCTAGGACTAAAATGGTCAAGGATATATCATTATTATTGTTCATAGTGTCACAGTTATATCTGTGACTGGTTAGTAGTTTCTTAGCATCAGAGCTCCCCAGGGCCATTTCTGAATTCTGCGGATATCATTGAAATGCTAAGCCAAAGCCCATCTCAGATAATCTATTTTTTTCTGTGGTTTAAATGAGTATTGATTCTGGTTGTTGATTGTCATTAAATCTGCTTAGTGGGATTTTTCAGAAAGATCCATCCTGTTGTCTCAAGAGGAAGTCCTATACCCTCAGTGGTCAATTTTCAGCCACATAATCTCATTTGACTGTTACATGTTAATCAGCACATGATTAAGTAGAAAGAGTGAGAAGAATGTATGACTGGGTACTGGGAAAGACAGACCCCACTTACACTCTTGCCATTTCAGAGATAAGAGCTCTTTGGCAAGTCAGTTAACACTTCTGGAATTTGTTCTTGCACTTTAAAATGAAGAAAGGAGTTTCTAGGTAAATATACAGAAGTATAATATTATTGCTATTCTTAGTCTAGGCTTATGTGGCTAGGCTTACAATAAACTGGTAACCAAACATGTTTTTCCTCCGTGCAACAGGAATCAGTTGAGAAACAGACAGAAGAGACTGCCAGCTGGAGATAAAATTATTGCTAGTATCACAAAGTTGGAGGAAATGAGGTGATCTATAGCCAGAGTTGGTCTTCCTGTTATTTTACCTATTTATTTAATTGTTAATGTTTTGGTTTCTTTTTATCCAGTCCTTTTTTTTTTCTTCCTTTAAAATGAAAAATAATTTTATTTATTTTTATTTGTGTCTGTGCTGGGTTTTCATTGCTGCACAGGCATTCTCTTGTTCCCACGAGCAGGGGCTACTCTCTCGTTGCAGTGACTGCTCTTGTGTGGAACATGGGCTCATAGTTGTGGCTCATGGGCTTAGCTGTGGGATCTTCCCAGACCAAAGATTGAATCCATGTCTCCTCATTGGCAGGCAACACTTTATGACTGCGTCACCAGGGAAGCCTCTCTTTTTCTTTTTTAAATTTATGTTTATTTGCTGCACTGGGTTTTAGTTCCAAGCACTTGGGATCTTTAGTTGCATGTGAACTCTTACGTGGGTCTAGTTCCCTGACCGGGAACTGAACCCTGTCCCCCTGCACTAGGAGGTTGGCGTCTTGGTCACTGGACAACCAGGGAAGTCTGGCCTACCTGTTATTACCCACTTGATTAAAACACCCCAGACAGCTTTCTTCTCCCTCCAAGGGCAGAGCCTGCACTGTTCAGCCACCCCATAGACTCCTTTTGCCTTCCTACTTCTTTCCCTCCAGACCCCACCAGCACAATCGCTTACACTAAAAAGTAAGTCACTGAGAACTGGTAAGAATGCTCTCCATACAAAGGATGTATACTGTCAGTGTCACAGAAAGTGTGCGGTGAGGCAGAATTATTATTTTTCTCTGCTCCCTCCCCTACCTCTGTGTGGTTGAGGAAATTAAGCCCAGAGAGGATGGAGTGAGTTGTCTAAGCCCTAGTCTAGTTAAGGAAGCCACAAAACAGGGGGAAGTGGCTTCTGTATACTTAGAACACTGAAACCCTTGTTGGGGGAAATCCATCTACAGAGGGACAAGGAATGATAAAGATAAAAGCAGAGCTGCTCTGATTGAAGAGGTGAGTGACCAAGCGTCACATGTTACGTGTGTCCCTCCCATTGCTGGTCCTTGAGGAAGTCTCTGGACTAGAGGGAGCGCCTTAGAGCAGTAACAGTGGTGAACGTTTCCAGTTGTGCACTGTAATAATAACAACACTTTCTGAGTTCCTTACAGGAACTGTTCTAGGTGCTGTATCTATATTAACTTCTTTGTGTGTGCTCAGTTGTTCAGGCGTGTCTGACTCTTTGTGACCCCATGGACTGTAGCCCACCAGGCTCTTCTGTCCATGGGATTCTCCAGGCAAGAATACTGGAGTGGATTGCCATTTCCTTCTCCAGGGGGTCTTCATGACCCAGGAATTGAACCAACGTCTCCTGTACAGCAGGTGGATTCTCTACTGCTGAGCCACCGGGGAAGCCCATATGTGTATATACATTCTTTTAATGACTTTTTCTATTATGGTTTATCATAGGATACTGAATATAGTTCCCTGTGTTATACAGGGAATATTACATTAATATTATATTATTAATAATTTATATTATTAATATTACATTATATTAATATTATTAATATTACCCTGATTAACACAAGTTGTAGTATGGAAATAGCATTTATTAATTGCCTTTTATATGCTCAGTGTTGTGCTAGGATATTACATATTCGCTATCTTATTTAACTATGGTTACTACCTTGAGACTTAGTTACTTTTAATTTTACAGATGAAGAACCTGAAAATTAGATAAGCTACTTTTTTTTTTTTTTAATAAGATCACACAGCTAGTAAGAGGCCAAGAAAGGATTGGCCTCCCCGGCTTTAGAAATTATACTGTCTCTCTCTCTAAAAGTTAATTATTTCATGATAGATTCTTCAAATAAATCTAGCTCACACTCACTGCCAGGAGCAGCTGAGAACCAAAGCCGGTGATCTCCCTTCTTGAGCTGTGTCATGATCTGTGATTCCTTGTTTTACGAATTCAACCATTTTTTGTTTGTTGACCCTTGGTTTCACATTCTTACCCTAATCCTCACCCCAGCCACAGTTGCTTTCTTGATGGGTGAGACATGGTCTTCTGGGTGTGCTGTGTGGTCCTAGCTTTCTGGTTATAGGCACTGAAAGCACTGAGTGTGAGAAGCCCTGTATTCCTCTGGGGCTTTCTAGGGCCTAGACTTAGCAAGACAACCCTGCTTCACCTCCCTTCCCACCAGGGATGAGAGATGCTGGTATTATGAAAGTATTTCCAAGGTGTTTCACGTTGCCTGTTTTGCAGTACTTTGCCAGGTTCTTAAAGAATGCAATATAAAATTTTAAGCCCAGTAGTAAAGTATAAGTTACTACATAATAGAACACTTAAATTATTGAGGGGATAGCATCGTCCTGAGATTTCTCAAAGGAGTACTTGTTGAAGAGCTAACGTGCAGCTATTGAAAGCAAAGACACAATCTGAAGTCCATGTTTTATAAGAACTAGGAAAAAAAAAAATATTTTGCTTTCCCAAAGGGACGTGTGCATTTTTTACCTCCTTCTCCAGACTGGAAACCACTCAGCCAGATCATCAAAGCTTCCTCTTCCTTAGTTTTATCTCACACCCAGACGGCTGATGTACATGTACTAAATGCTCATAACATTTTGTGGCTCTTTTTAGTCCTTGGAGAGGACACTAACCTTTCCCATAGATGCCAATGAAATAAATAAAGACCATAAAACAGAATACATACATATTATGTTGGGATTAAGTATTCAAAATGACTCCCAAATGAATACTGTTGTTATTTCAGTTAGATTCATGGTGCATCTGCCATGCGCAAGGTTCCAAGATGTGCATTGGAGATACAGTTCTGGCCTTCAAGAAAACTGTATACTAGTAGGGAACTAATCCTTCACAGAAGTAAAATTTGACTGTAAAACAGAGACACAAAGTTGTATAAGGCCTGTGATACAGGTTCATAAATACAAAATTTCTCGCCTAGAAAACTCCAGGCTCACATGGTTTATCCAGTAACTTCTACCAAATATTAAAAAAATCTTATATAAAATCCTCCAGAGAAAAGAAAGAGAAGCAATATTTCCTGTTAGTTCCATGTATCTGGCATATTGGCACCTCACTCCAGTACTCTTGCCTGGAAAATCCCATGGATGGAGGAGCCTGGTGGGCTGCAGTCCATGGAGTCGCTAAGAGTTGGACACGACTGAGTAACTTCACTTTCATGTATTGGAGAAGGAAATGGCAACCCACTCCAGTGTTCTTGCCTGGAGAATCCCAGGGACGGAGGAGCCTGGTGGGCTGCTGTCTATGGGGTCGCACAGAGTCAGACACAACTAAAGTGACTTAGCAGCAGCAGTATAACTTGAATAGCAAAATCTGATAAGAGTATTATGTAAAGGAAACACAAAGGCCAGCCTGACTCAAGAACTTGCATTTCTGAAATATTTAATTTAGCATGATGTATTCTGATATATTACAGAGTTCCATTTGTTCATATTTTGTTAAGGATTTTGCATATGTATTCATGACAGAGATTTTCCATTTGAGACTGAGAACAAGAAATATTCCCACTCTCACCACTTTTAGTTATCTCTGAGGTTTAGCCACTGTAGTAAGGCAAGAAGAACAAATAAAAGTTGGAAAGTAGAAATAAGTAAATAAAACTGTCATTATTTGCTAATGATATGATTTTAATATAGCAAATCTAAAAGGACATACAGAGAAATTAGTAAAGTTAAAAAGGAAGTTTAGTGAGGTTGTTAGATATAAGATCAATGAAGTAAAAGGCATTTTATTTTTTATATACAGTAACACATGAAAAATAAAGTTTAAAACTTGCCACGTATAACTAAAAGAGTTCTAAGATTAGACATATTCAAAGATGTGCATAACTTCTATATAGAA
>SJYC01019939.1:0-19683 GCA_006408675.1 Madoqua kirkii
TGTGCATAACTTCTATATAGAAAATTTGGGAGACATTAATGGAACTGAAATAAATGGAGAAATATTTCATGTCAGATTGGAAGACTCGATATAATAAAGCTATCAAATCTTCCTAAATATATCTATAGATACATTGTACTCACAATTAAAATCCAGTGGTTTATGTGAATATGTGCAGAATTATTTGATTTACATGGAACAGTAAAAGGCTCAAAATAGCCAATATATCCTTCAAATAGAGAACTTATTCTACCTAATATAAAGATTTTTTTTAAAGCTGCAACAATTAAAATAGCAATAGCAAGCTAGTGATTAAAAGACAAATGGCCTTCAGAACAGACTAGAGATCTCATAAAACTACACACACACATACACACACACACACACACACACACACACACAAGAGCACTTTATTTATGGTGCTGCAATAATTGGATATCTATTTGGAAAAAATGAAACTTCATACCAACCTCAAACCATATGCAAGATCAATTTCAGGTAAATTGGAGATCTAAACCTAAAAATCAAAAAAAATCTAATTTCCTGAGGAAAATTTAAAACTTCTGTTCACTAATAAACTCTATTTAGAGAGTTGAAAAGAAAATCCAGCATCACAAAACAGGTTTACAATACATGTAATTAACAAAGGACTTTCATCTTGAAAATACAAAGATTTTTCCTTAAGTCAGTGACAGAAATATAGACAAATCAGCAGAGAAAAAGGCAGGTAAGATATTGGAACAGACATTCCCCCAAAGAGAGTATTTAAATGACTAGTAAATAGATAGAAATTAATATACGGGAACTCAACTTTACTAGTTAATCAGCAAAATGCTACATGTAATACCTCTCCTCATCAGAATGGCTGAAATTAAAAAGGCACCCGTTATCAAGTGTTGGTGAGATTGCATGGCAGCTGGAAGTCTTGTTTATTGCTGATGTTTATGTAAAGTGGTACAGTTACTAAGACCATGGTTGATGTCTTCTACTAAAGTTAAGGATTCTATGCTATCTTTTGACCTAGGAATTCCATTCCAAGTTATTTACCTAACAGATATGTCTATCAGGTGATCATTTTAACTGTGTTCATAATAACTTTATTCATAACAGAAAAAACAACTCAAAGATCCACCAGAAAAAAATAAAACTGAATACTATATTACAGAGGAAACAAATGAACCGCAGTGACACACAGCAAGTATCATGGATTTATTTTTGCAAATATATGGGAGACAAGCCACTAGTCATAAAAAATATATTCCATGTCATTATAAAGATCAAAATTGGTACAATTAAGCTGGAGTGATTAAGAATTAGGTGCTAAAAGTAGAAAATAGGAAAGTGATGACCATAAAATCAAGATGGTTATTCTTTTGGGAGGGAGGGACTTGTCGTGATTAGGAAAAGGTATTCAAGTGGCTTTGAAAATGGAAGGGGTTTATTTCTTGACCTGAGTTGCATGAATGTTTAATTTATAATTCATTAGGCTGTTTATTTATTTTTGCATACTTTTCTGGATGTGTGTTATATTTCACAGTAAAAAGGAAAAGAATCTATGTCTTCAGGTCATATAGCTTTCCTGAGTTTCTGATTTTATGTATTTCAATGCCTAAAGGACCTCTCCATTGACAGGTGCCACTGGCACTTCAAACTCAGTATACCACAAATTATCAATTCATTCTAGCCCCAGATCTGCTTTGCCTCTTGAGTTCCTCAAGTTGGTGAAAACCACCACCATCCACTTCATCTTCCAAACCAGAAATCAGGATAGCATCATGAATTCCTGCCTTTTCTTTAATCATCATATACAATAATGTTTGGTGGACCTCTTAATATGTTCTAAACTTAACCTTCCTGGTCACTTCTTGACCACTGCCTTTGTGCTCACTATCAGGATGTCTGATCTGTTTCACTTCAACAGCTTCCTGACTGTCTCACTTTTCTCCTAGCTGGTCATGTCTTTCTTTGTTCTATCTTCCATGTGGTTATCAGAGAGCTCTCCTATAAAATACTAATCTGATCATGTCCACCCCCTCATTAGACTTGCACTGACTTATGCCACCTTACACAAATCATCCTTCACCTTCCTCTGTGGGTTTATGAATGATGCTTTCTTACAGTTCATGCTTCTGAAACAGGGTCTTATTTATTAAGCTGCAGTGATTGCAGAATGACAGTGACATCAACTGCCCCCCTTTCTCCTGCCTGTCACCCTTGTCATGTACCATTTCCCTACCTTACTCAGTTAACCTCACCTTAGTCTTACAGTGCATAGATGCTCTTATAACACCTTGCATAAAACTCTGTGGGGTTCAGCAATCATTTCCTTGGCTCTGAGCTCCAGGGAATATAACAGCGGAAGTATTCAACATTTTTTGACTAAAAGAATTCAGAGGCAGAAAGTGTTACCTCTCATGAGAAGATTCAAGAGACCTCACTGTCCATCTGTAGTAGACTTTTTGAGAGTTGCTAGAATATTCAGAATGGAGAGAATGTCACAAATGCAGCAGCAGAGACAGAAATTTGAGTGGTTCTACAGAAAGAGTGGTTGTTGGGTATTTATAAGTGTAGGATTCATGTTGGAAGATTGATTTAAAGAAAATCTGCCATGTCTGCAGTTAGGCTATTCAACATTCAGTTTGATTGGAGCTTGATGAGGCCATTATTTTCCATTGATTATTTTTTATTCAATACATGACAGAATGACTACATGCCTGAACTGGCTGCAAAATCATAAATATTTAAATCCAAGCTATTTGCAATGCATAGAAATAATCAAGTCATGGGAGCTAACTTATATGTTTGGTGACTCGGTTATTGATTTTTCCAGCTCCAATCTAAATTCTATAGCAATTCACAGAAATGGCTTAAGCAGACGGTTTTAATACTGCAGCAAACGGCAATCCTATATACACAAGTCCAAAGAACAAGAGATCTAGAAAAGAACAGTAGATGATCGTCTTATACACATGGGTTAAAGAACAAGAGATTCAGAAAAGATCTGAGCCATCGTGTGTCTCCATTTCTAAATATCAGACAATGAAACAGTCTCAGGGGCCAAATGATGTATACACATCCCATGGTTGATTAGAGTCAGGTCTGGAATCCAGGTCTCTTGACTTCCAGGCCAAAGTTCTTTGTAAGAATGTCATATACACCTCAATGAAGAATGTCATATACACCTCAACGATTCATATAAGGAAGGAGGGGAAGGAGTTCTGTTGTTGTTTCTGTTTCTTTAAGATTTTTTTTTTGATGTGAATCATTTTTTTGTCTTTATTAAATTTGTTACAATATTACTTCTGTTTTGTTTTTGTGGCCACAAGGCAGGCATGCAAGGGTCTCAGCCCTTCCATCAGGGATGGAACCTGTACCCTCTGCCCTGGAAGGCAAGGTCTTAACCCCTGGACCACCAGGGAAGTCCCCCTGCTGCTTTTTTATTTATCTGGTACAGATATGAAGACTGTTTACCCAAGGGAGTGGTGATAACAGTGACAGTAAGACTTTCTTCTTTCTTGTAGATCACCTGTGTCTCAGACTGTCACACAGCTGGTGTGATCTCTCTGGTCTCTATCAGTAGCTTCCTTATGCCTCTTGGGGCACTCCAGGTGAGAGACCTTTGGACATCGATGTGAACAAGGCTGATTATCACCACTTCAGGCTCAGTGGTCCTTGTTACTGACTATAAAATTTCTGCCTGTTTACTTTAGTGGAGGATAAGAATCTAGAGAATTAAAATGGGAAAATCCTGTCATTCATTCATTTATTGTTTAATGTAACAACACTTATGAAATGCCTACTATTTTAAAGCTTCTGAGCTAGACTTTGAAGTCCCATGAGGAGAGGCAGAATGCTAAAGAAACACATGCTTCAGACAAAGCAAACCGTTTCCTGGTCCTGCAACCTTGGACAACCTACTGACTCTCTAATTCAGCGCTGTCTTCTGTGCCATGGAGATTGTAACACTGCTGCTGCTGCTGCTGCTGCTGCTGCTGCTGAAATCACTTCAGTTGCGTCCAGCTCTGTGTGACCCCATAGACGGCAGCCCACCAGGCTCCCTCGTCCCTGGGGTTCTCCAGGCAAGAACGCTGGAGTGGGTTACCATTTCCTTCTCCAATGCAAGAAAATAAAGAGTGAAAGTGAAGTCGCTTAGTCGTGTCCGACTCTTAGCGACCCCATGGATTGCAGCCCACCAGGCTCCTCCATCCATGGGATTTTCCAGGCAAGAGTACTGGAGTGGGATGTCATTGTCTTCTCCATATTGTAACACTATTATGAAGCTATTGTGTAGAACACTGGTTCCCTGCCCCACATCCCAGGGGGGATTTTGCTCCCCAGTGAACATCTGGGTATATTTAGAGACACTTTTTAGGTGTTACAAGTAGGAGGCAGGTGCTCCACAGTGCAAAATATTGCTCCAAATAACAATGAATTGTCTATCAAAATGTCAGTTGTGCTGAGGTCTAGAAACCCTGCTGACAAATACCTGCCCTGATGCCTATGTAATAGAAATGGTGTGTCCACCACAGCCATGACTCACAGGGACTTCCACTGATCCTAGCCAGTGCCTCTATGAAGGGGGTCCTTGCCACAGAAGCTGTCCATCCACCTTCCTGTTGGAAGCTTAGTCTAGGGGCCAGATCATTAAACGGTGTTGTCCACAGATGATGTAGAGGTGATGGGAGTGGGCAGGAGAACTGGTCCTTCACTGCTGAAGCACATCCCTGAGGGTGCTTGCTGTCAGCTCCCTGGTCCTCCTGATGGAAGATCCTTCTTCCTCCCACTGTTGAACCAAAGGTTCTCATCCTCTCCTGTCCAAGTTCATCTTGCCTAGCTGGTCTATCTGATCTCTGAAAGAAAAGATCAAATAAATGAAAAATGTTCCTACTAACAAGGCATCATATTTTATAAACATACATAGAAATCCATCATTTTTGCTACTTAGGCCAGTGGTTTCTTCTCTCTTTAAGTCCTAATGGGCGACAAATACACAGTAAGAAATGGAGGTAGAGGAGACAAAAACCCTCTGAGAACTAGAAAGAGTGAGTAGGGAGGGGTAAAAACATAAATAAAAAGTCACAGTCATGCTTGTGAAATACAATAAGAACACTTGAGTTAGACTACTTTGTTGTGAGCCGGCTATAGACTATTTGCTCACTGTCACCTCTGAGTTTCCTTCACCAAGGGTGAGAATAAATTCTGAGAGGTGCTTAGTGTAGCTAGTATGATGCTTGGTTGGTTGGTTGCTTGGATAGACTTCTACAGGCTTTTGGACACCAGCTCTACCCAAGTGACTGAGTGCCCTGTGGCCAATATCTATGGAGTATGTACTCTATGCTGGCCATGGTACCGAGCACAGGCTTGAATTATTCCATCGACACTGCTTCTAAGCCCTGTGATGTAAGTGCTGTTATTTCCTTGATGTTATCCATGAGGTTATTGGAGTTATCCATGAGGATATCGGAGTTAGGAGAGGTTAAGTGACTAGACCAGAATTATACCATTGGCAGGTGGTAGAACAGACTTCATCCAAGGTAGCGTGACACAAAATATGACACTTTCACCATAGATTATACCAGCTTCCTTTATTTTGGTATCCATGTCAATCTGAAAAGGAGAAGCATATCCACATTTATATAAAGCAAGACTTAAAGCAAGCATTTGAGGCAAAGGAAAAATTGTATGACCACATAATAGATTGTTTAAGCTTCCTCTATATTATTAGGTAGCATCAGAAATAGGAATTTTTCTTCAATAAAATTTGTGCTTTCCCTAAAATTCAAAGATATAATAATTTCCTTTGACATTATTTATAAAAGTGATTCATTTTTTACTTAGCCTTTTATGAGTTCTACTTTTTTAAATATCAAGTTGTCTTTCCCACTAATGAGTAATAAATTATACTCTTGATCATTGTGTTACTTAAAATATATGAAGTTTCTCTGCATTATTAATTTCCAAGTAGAGTATCATTTAAGGTAGGTTGGAGGTTATGAAACAATGCTTTTTTTAAAAAATGCAGTTACCAGGGCTTGTGTTTAGAACTCGGAGCTCATTATCTTTAGATATATAAAATAAAAAACGGGTCAGTTTTATATAGCTTTATTTTGGTAGGTTCTCCCCATGTGGAGCAAAGCGTGGTTACAGGCAGGTACTATGCTTGACTGTGCAACTTGTGTTCTTTACATGGTGAGTCCATGTCCAAGGTGTGCTGGTGCTGACTCATACTTCTTAGCACTGACTATGAACATGACTTCCCAGCTCCACCTCCAGTGACATTATGACAGTTGCTTAAATTTGGTCTTGATGGGCACATGTATACAGTGGGAACTGGCAGCCTCTACAGATCAGGGATAAACATTGATAAACATTGATCAGCACACCACTGAGCTCAGTGAAGGGAGAGGAACTAAGGGATTAAAATTTAGCCCCTGCCCTGCTCCCTGATGTGAAGGGGAGCAGGGAGGACCTACTTTGTTTCCACTCCAACAAAACTGACCTGAGCTCACAGCTGTAAGCCACAAGCTAGAGGAGGCATTCTCTGCTAATTTACACAAAGGCCACAAGTGGGCTAGCACCCTGAGTTGAGAACTGTGGTTCCCAAACCTGGCCCATCATCATAATGATTAGATGTTAGGGTTTTTCAAAGATTTTGGTTTTGTTTATGTAGCATTCGATAACTGTTGCTTACCTACACTTCTTCCTAATGGGCAAAATCTAGTTTTATTTGAGTATTTCCTGACTCAGATTAGTAACTGAATTTCTAGCTCTAGAATTTTAATCATGAGTGACATAAACCAATCAGGATGAACCATCCCCCTTGCTACTGATTTGCTTAAGGATAGGAATGTGACTCCATTGTTATCAATTATATGAAGCTAATTGTGTTGGGGAAGATTGAGGGCAGGAAGGGAAGGGGGCCACAGAGAATGAGATGGTTGGATGGCATCACCAACTCAATGGAATGAGTTTGAGCAAACTCTGAAAGACAGTGAGGGACAGGGAAGCTTGGCATGTTGTAGTCCACGGGGTCACAAAGAGTCAGATAGGACTTAGCTACCAAACAAAGGATGATACATGCTAAGTTCACGCTCAGTCGTGTCCAACTCTTTGCCACCCCATGAATCGCAGCACGCCAGGCCTCCCTCTTCATCACCATCTCTCGGAGTTCACTCAGGCTCACGTCCATCGAGTCCATGATGCCATCCAGCCATCTCATCCTCAGTTGTCCCCTTCTCCTCCTGCCCCTCATCCTCCCAGCATCAGAGTCTTTTCCAATGAGTCAACTCTTCGCATGAGGTGGCTAAAGTACTGAAGTTTCAGCTTTAGCATCATTTCTTCCAAAGAAATCCCAGGGTTGATCTCCTTCAGAATGCTAAGTACATTAGGCTAATTAGATGAGACTAAGTCAGCTTTAAGGCTTCAGAGGAAGGTTCTAAATTAGACATAAGAAAACATGGCCCCTTCTGCCTATTTACATTGCTGAAGATTGTATAACAGAGACTATTTTATTGCCTGAAAGAGGTGCAACCATTTTTGATTAACAAGGAGAAGCAACTGGAAGACAAAGATGATCTGCTCAGTATGGTTTTGTGGATGAGACACTGAATTAGTGTTAAAACTGATACTTGAAATCATAAGCAATTTTACCAATATGATTTTTAAATTTAAATTTAATTTTTAATACAAATTTGTCTATTTTAATTGGAGGCTAATTACTTTACAATATTGTATTGGTTTTGCCATACATCAACACAGGTGTACACATGTTCCGCATCCTGAACCCCCCTCCCACCTCCCTCCTCATACCATCCCTCTGGGTCATCCCAGTGCACCAGCCCTGAGCATCCTCTATCATATATCGAACCTGGATCGGCGATTTGTTTCACATATGCAATTTTACCAATATGTCTTGGGTAAGGCCTTGGGAATCTATGTCTTAAAAGTTTTCCAAAGTTTTGGAAAGTTGAGGAATCACCGATTTAAGTCTCCTGTATACAAATGTACAGTTTTCTTAAAGTTGGGTCTAGCTGTTTACCCATTTAGTTTTTGTGTGGTCACATAAGCCTCGGGGCAGATGGCACTCTGAGGAAATAGCAGGCCAGGAGTATCCCTGCCCATTTGCCCCACTATCCTGTAAATCTATCAGTCTCTATGTGTGGCATGGTATGAAAAGTATTGGGAAGTACCGAACCGTTGTGTTTAACACACTGTGATGGAAAGAAAATAGGACTCAAGTCAGCAGACAGTTGTGTAATCTTAGAAATGCAGCTTGCTTCTCTTTTTTTTTAGGTTGGGGAAAATCTCGTGGACAGAGCACTTTGTTTCTCAGTTCTGCTGTCTATACTGTCATTTCAAGTTGGCAATTTTAATGACCATGAATAATAATGAGGATAAAATACACAATTTGGGTATGACCTCCTTGCCACCCTGTCCTTTGTGTTCTTTTTGTGCTTTGAGTGGTAAAGAGGGGAGTAGATTGGTACCACTTGTGCATTTTAGTGGGGGAAACTCCCATCCATTGAGAGATAATAATACTAATACTTAGCATTATTATTGTTTGGCATGAACAGATGGGTATTGCCAGCTCTTTAAAAGCAGTCATGATGCACAGGTAGACTAGGACAGCCAAGTTAGCAAGTCCAAGCTCCCTTTCTGACTTGCTGTGGCCTTACTTTCTATAATATCCATTGACCCAGGTCCCCATCCTTACTTCTTGCTTTAATCCTTGGCTTCTTCTATTCTGAGACTCTCCTATTCAGACTTCTAATACACACTGTGATGGAAAGAAAATAGGACTCAAGTCAGCAGACAGTTGTGTAATCTTAGAAATGCAGCTTGCTTCTCTTTTTTTTTAGGTTGGGGAAAATCTCGTGGACAGAGCACTTTGTTTCTCAGTTCTGCTGTCTATACTGTCATTTCAAGTTGGCAATTTTAATGACCATGAATAATAATGAGGATAAAATACACAATTTGGGTATGACCTCCTTGCCACCCTGTCCTTTGTGTTCTTTTTGTGCTTTGAGTGGTAAAGAGGGGAGTAGATTGGTACCACTTGTGCATTTTAGTGGGGGAAACTCCCATCCATTGAGAGATAATAATACTAATACTTAGCATTATTATTGTTTGGCATGAACAGATGGGTATTGCCAGCTCTTTAAAAGCAGTCATGATGCACAGGTAGACTAGGACAGCCAAGTTAGCAAGTCCAAGCTCCCTTTCTGACTTGCTGTGGCCTTACTTTCTATAATATCCATTGACCCAGGTCCCCATCCTTACTTCTTGCTTTAATCCTTGGCTTCTTCTATTCTGAGACTCTCCTATTCAGACTTCTAACAGACTTCTGCCTTCCTCAGATGACTTGGAGGCTTGACTCTGTGCCAAAAAAAAAAAAAGAAAAGAAAAGAAAAGAAAAAGAAAAAAAATATTTATCACCAGGAAATTTAAACAAAAGGTATTAGTTATATATTTTCACTTAGAAATTTATATCCACACAAAAAGGAAACTTTATTTCCACCATCCAAACATACTGAGTCTTAATGTTTTATTTCTATTCAGAATTATTGCTATATCCATGCTGTTTTATTTTAAAATAAAACAAAAAACACTAACACCTCAATTCCTAAATCTTCAAAGCACATCTGAATCTTATCTTCCTCTCTTTCACCTTTTAACGTCCAGTCCATCACCAAGACCTGTGTATCTCTACCTGTATCTCAAATTCATCCACTTCTTTTGGTTTCCACTGCCACCTCCTCACCCAGTCATTGCCATTTCTTCCTCCCAGCTCATCTGGTTTTCACTCTTATTTGTTTCCTAGACTTCATTTTACTTTTCACAGTTTATACTAAATCTTGTTATTACCATCTAAAGAACTCTCCAGAGGTTTCCAGAAGTACCTAGAATAAAATCCAGATCCCTTTCAAATTATTAAAAAGATTGAGTGTGGTCTGATCTGCCTACCTACACCCACCTCCCTACTCTCTGCATGGATTCTTTTCTAGTCATTTCACCCAGGGCCTTTGCATTTCCTATTTCCTCTTCCTGGAAAGTTAATCTTCTGGTTTTTGTAGAAGGCTGTCCTTTTCCTGGTCTCAAGGCTAATGTTACGTCCACAGAGTGACCTCTCCTTTAAACCAAAGCAGCCTCTTCAGCCACTCGATACCAGATCACCCTGGTTTCTTTCCTTCTATGCATGTGTCAAATTCTAAAATTACCTTTAAAAACATTTCCTTTTTGTTTGAAAGCAAGATGGAGGAGAATCATGACCTTACCTAACAGGTATTGCTGTATCCAGTGTTTCAAATGATTCCTGGCAACATGTAATCAGTATGTATTTAATGGGTCAATGAATGAATGAATAACTGAGATCATAGTGCATACTCCTTTTTGTGTTTTTGTTTTTTTCATTTTCTAAACTGTTAAGCTGGTATGCTATAAACCTGAAAAAAGTGTCCATAGGACACTGTCGGCCCCACCAAATGTTGACTTATACATGAACAAATGTGAAATGTATTTATGTTTCTTATGCTTATAATTCTTATATGGCTCTAGAGCCAAACCACATTTACAAACTACAGCTACTAACAAAGCTACTGTTGGCTTAAAAAAATAAAGTCACAATCTAAAAGTTGAGAGTTATGTTTTATTAGGTGGGAATTTTTAGGACTTCAAGCCCAGGAGATACCATCTCAAGTAGCTGTAAGAGAACTGTACTGAGGAAGCAAGGCAGGAGCCTTTTGCAACAAAGGGCAGGTAGTCTAAACATCCAAAGATTGTTGTTAAAGAAAAGCAGATATCTCAAGTTAAGGTATTTAGCACTTTTCTATGTACAGGAAAATGCAAAAGGTTGGGATTACTGAAATCATTTCTTCCATATGTATCTCAGCTATCTGGGGCTAGTATCCTGTGTTTTTTTCACATCTTAAACTCCCTTGGGACTCACCATAGGAAGTGGCTGCAATCCTAATGGCTAAAGTCATCCTTGTTCACTGATATGGCAGGAAATATTCCACTTATCACAATAAAAGCAATTCAAATTGACAATTACTGACTTAATGTGAATAGATGATGTTTTGATGAAATGAAGTCACCACTCACAGGTGAATAAGGTACCGATTCTTATGACATAGACTCTGTTGAACTCACAGGACTATCCTGTCATTTGCTCTGTGACAGTTCCATTTTTCATCTTTTCTCTTAGAACTGCTGCAGAGCTTTAATTTCTGCATCATGCTGTGACTTGTATTTATTTGGAAGGAGTGTGATGTACTGGAAGCTCACTTACGTTAATGACTTTTCTCATTAACCCTTTCAGTTACGTCTAGTTCTGCTTCTGAATGTGATATGATCTTTAACCTGAAGTAAACAGGGCCAGTGAAGTCATGTTTCAGGCTTGTTTTTAAGGGTGTGACTATCCAGATAGTCCAGCATAAATTTGCAGTGGGCTGTGATGTGCTGTCTCTTAGAATTCCAGGGAGGCATCTCCTGGCGGGCTTCCCTGGTGGCTTAGTGGTAAAGACTCTTCTGCCTACCGTGCGGGTGATGTGGGTTCAATCCCTGGGTCGGGAAGATCCCCTGGAGAAGGAAATGGCAACCCACTCCAGTATTCTTGCCTGGAGAATCCCATGGACAGAGGAGCCTGGGGTCAAAAACATGAGTCAGACATGAGTAAGCATACATGCACACATCTATCTCTTGGCAAATAGTAGTCAGAAGCAGGGAGGCAACCTGTAGGGTTCTGCAAGTGACAGCAAAGCCCTTCTTAGGGGGCCCTGGGGGTGGAGTCAAATGGCAAGTAGATGGGCTCTGAGAGAAGCTCGCCACAGGGGGATGGAACGCCTTAGGGGGGCAGAAGGTAGTCTCTTCCTCATGGCTCAGCCAGCCTGTCCTGAAACATTAGAAAACCACACACTGTTTGGTAAGATTGGACTCCTTCAAGAAGATGGTGAGGAGTGAGCTCTGCATGCAGATGGTACAAGAAAGGAATGGAAAGACAGAGGCAAGACTAGAGATTGCCTGACATGGTTCTGGATTAATCCACATCCAGGAAATGAAATTTATTTAATTCTCCAAATGAGATCTGGTTTATATATAGTATCAATACACATCTCCTTAAGCATAGCATCATAGATACTACATAACATTAAACACACTGTCTCATGTGCAGAAGTATGTTTTATATTTACACATTTATGTGTATGGGACTTCCCAGGTGTTGCCAGGGGTAAAGAACCTGCCTGCCAATGCAGGTGACATAAGAGGGGCAGGTTCAGTCCCAGGGTTGGGAAGATCCCCTGGAGGAGTGTGTGTCAACCCACTCCAGTATCCTTTCCTGGAGAATCCCATGGACAGAGGAGCTTGGTTAGATACAGTCTAAAGGGTGACTTAACCTGTGTACATTTATGTATATATTTGTCATATTTTACATTTACATTCAAAAAATGAAGATCATGGCATCTGGTCCTATCACTTCATGGCAAATAGATGAGGGAACAATGGAAATAGTGACAGACTTTATTTTCTTGGGCTCCAAAATCACTGCAGATGTTGACTGCAGCCATGAAATTAAAAGATACTTTATCCTTGGAAGAAAAGTTATGACCAACCTAGACAGCATATTAAAAAGGAGAGACATTACTTTGCTAACAAAGGTCCATCTAATCAAAGCTATGGTTTTTCCAGTAGTCATGTAAGGATGTGAGAGTTGGACCATAAAGAAAGGTGAGTGCTGAAAAATGGATACTTTTAAACTGTGGAGTTGGACAAGACTCTTGAGAGTCCCTTGGACTCCTTATTGCAAAATTCAGACTTAAATTGAAGAAAGTAGGGAAAACCACTAGACAATTCAGGTATGACCTAAGTCAAATCGCTTATAATTATATAGTGGAAGTGACAAATAGATTAAAGGGATTAGGTCTGATAGAGTGCTGGAAGAACTATGGATGGAGACTTGTGACATTGTACAGGATGTGGTGATCAAAACCATGCCCAAGAAAAAGAAATGCAAAAAGGCAGAATGTTTGTCTGAGGAGACCTTACAAATAGCTGAGAAAAGAAGAAAAGTGAAAGGCAAAGGAGAAATGGAAAGATATATCCATTTGAATGCAGAATTCCAAAGAATAGCAAGGAGAGATAAGAAAGCCTTCCTAAGCAATAACAATGCAAAGAAATAGAGCAAAATTATAGAATGGGAAAGACTAGAGATCTCTTCAGGAAAATTAGAGATACCAAAGGAACATTTCAAGCAAAGAGGGACACAATAAAGGATGGAAGCATTATGGACCTAACAGAACCAGAAGATATTAAGAAGAGGTGGCAAGAATACACAGAGGAACTGTACAAAAAAGATCTTCATGACCTGGATAACCATGATGGTGTGATCACTCACCTAGAGCCAGACATTCCTGGAATGCGAAGTCAAGTGAGCCTTAGAAAGCATCACTACAAACAAAACTAGCGGAGGTGATGGAATTCCAGTTGAGCTATTTCAAATCCTAAAAGATGATGTTGTGAAAGTGCTTCACTCAATATGCCAACAAATTTGGAAAATTCAGCAGTGGCCATAGGACTGGAAAAGGTCAGTTTTCACTCCAATCTCAAAGAAAGGCAATGCCAAAGAATGCTCAAACTATTGCACAGTTGCACTCATCTCACATGCTAGCAAAGTAATGCTCAAAATTCTCCAAGCAAGGCTTCAACAGTACGTGAACCATGAACGTCCAGATATTCAAGCTGGATTTAGAAAAGGCAGAGGAACCAGAGATCAAATCCAACATCTGTTGGATCATCAAAAAAGTAAGAGAATTCCAGGAAATAATCTGCTTTATTGACTGTGCCAAAGCCTTTAACTGTGTGGATCACAACAAACTGTGGAAAATTCTCAGAGATGAGAATATTAGACCACTTTACCTCTCTCTTGAGATATCTGTATGCAGGTCAAGAAGCAACAGTTAGAACCAGACATGGAACAATGGACTGGTTCCAGATCGGGAAAGGAGTATGTCAAGGCTGTGTATTGTCACCCTGCTTATTTAACTTATATCATGTGAGAGTACATCATGTGAGATGCCAAGCTGGATGAAGCACAAGCTGGAATCAACACTTCTGCGAGAAATATCATATTCAGATGACACCACTCTTACAGCAGAAAGTGAAGAGCAACTGAAGAGCCTCTTGGTGAAAATGAAAGAGGAGAATGAAAAAGCTGGCTTGATACTCAACTTTAAAAAACTAAGATCATGGCATCCAGTCCCATCACTTCATGGCGAATAGATGGGGTAACCATGGAAACAGTGAGAGACTTTATTTTCTTGGGCTCCAAAGTCACTGCAAATGGTGACTGCAGCCATGAAATTTAAAGATGCTTGCTCCTTGGAAGAAAAGCTATGATCAGCCTAGACAGCATATGGAAAAGCAGAGACCTTACTTTGCTGACAAAGGTCCATCTAGTCAAAGCTATAGTTTTTGTTGTGTATGATGTGAGAATTGGAGCATAAAGAAAGCTGAGCACTGAAGAATTGATGTTTTGAACTGTGGTGCTGGAGAAGACTCTTGAGAGTCCCTTGGACTGCAAGGAGATCCAGCCCGTCTAACCTGGAAGAAATCAGTCCTGAATATTCATTGGAAGGACTGGTGCTGAAGCTGAAACTCCAATCCTTTGACCACCTGATGCGAAGAACTGACTCTATAGAAAAGACCCTGATGCTGGGAAAGATTCAAGGCAGGAGAAGGGGATGAAAGAGGATACGATGGTTGGATGGCATCAGTGGCTTGATGGATATGAGTATGGGCAAGCTCCCAGAGTTGATGTTGGACAGGGAGGCCTGGCATGCTGCATTTCATGGGGTTTCAAAGAGTTGGATATGACCGAGGGACTGAACTGAACTGAAATTTACATTCTTATAAACTTTCATATTTATATATTATACATTTGTATATAGAAGTTGATGTTTAGAATACATTTACAAAATTTTATTGGATTATAGTTGATGTACAGCATTGTGTTAGGTTCAGGTATACAGCAATGTGAATCAGTTATACATATACATATGTCCACTGTTCTTTTAGGTTCCTTTCCCATATAGGCCATTACAGAGTGCTTAGAAGATTTCCTTGTGCTATATAGGAGGTCCGTATTAGTTATCTATTTTATATATAGTATATATAGTATATATAGTATACATATGTTGTATAATGTATATATGTTGATCTCAGTCTCCCAATGTAGTTGTCCCCCCTTACCCTTAAGAACCCTTACAAGTAAGTTCATTTGTACCCTTTTTATTCAGATTCCACATATAACTGATATTATATTTGTCTTTTTCTATCTGATTGACTTCACTCCATATGACAATCTTTAGGTCTATCCATGTTGCTGCAAATGGCATTTATTTTGTTCTTCTTTGTGGCTGAGTAATAGTCCATTGTAAATATGTACCACATCTTTATCCATTCGCCTGCTGATGCACATTTAGGTTGCTTCCCTGTCCTAGCTCTTATAAACAGCGCTGCCATGAACACTGGGGTGCATGTATCATTTCAAATTATGTTTTTCTCTCTATATATGTCTATAAGTGGAATTGCTGTGTCATTGGTAGTTCTATTTTTAGTTTTGTAAGGAAGCTCCATACTGTTTCCATAGTACCAATTTACATTCCCATCAACAGTGCAGGAAGGTTCATTTTTCTCCAAACCCTGTCTAGCAAATTAAATTTAAAAGCACAACAGATTAAAAAATTTAAAATGTGAAGAACTGTCTCAGAGATTACAAAATCCATTAATTTATAGTTGCATATTTATAAACTTGTGACTGTGAACATATGGCTAGGGCTGCCACTCCCTTTGGGCTTTGAAAGAGGCCAGTGCGAGGGAGGAGCCCTGAAACTTCGTTAGTTTCACAGTGTATTAGTTATCTATTGCTGTGTAACTGATCATCCCTCCACTGCCACATTTAGCTGCCTAAAACAACGAATAGTTGTTATCTCACAGTTTCTGAGAATCTGTAGCACTATGTTGCAAAGCCTTTTTGAATCCTGGACCATGAGATTCCAAAACCTGTATTCTTAAACCACTGCAGCTCCCAACACTTCCAGCTCACTCATACCTCCCAGCTTTGTGCAAACTTGCTTTCTCTGCCTGGAAAAATCCTGTCCTTTCTCCTCTTTCTACCTGGCAAACTTACCAGCACTCAGCCTAATTCCTGACTCCTCTGTGGATCCTTATTAATTTCTCTGAAATGACTGATGATTTCCCTCCTCTAAACTCCTATAGAACCCTGCCTTTCCCCCATTTAGCAAAGTTCTCAAAGGCTTTCAGTTGTTTAGCTGTCTGAAATACTGGGTATAAGTTGCTTGAATCCAAGGACCAGTTTTTTTTTTTTTTTTTCCTGTTCTCAAATTCACAGTAGTTGGCAAAGCCCTGACATGAGGTCGACCCCAGTAAATGTCTGTTTTGTGCGCAAATGGATTATCGTGGACTTGGAGAGACAGGGCTCATTTCTAAGGCCATATACCTATGCCATTTCTGGGTGATCAGCATTTAGTTAATGATCACAGCAAATCACTGAGGCCACAGGGATGCCGATGAAATCTGCTTCATCTGGAGAAAGGCACTGGGCCAGGTTAACCCCCAGTAAACCAGTCACGACATGCTCCCTACTTTACATGGGTAGCAACCACATTTTGTAGATGGATCCTGTTCTTAGAACCTCTTTATATAAAACCTGTAATATATGAAAACTTGTCAGTCTTGGTGCAGGGCTTTCCACTGCACAGTGGATTCACTGGACTTGCTCACATCAGGCCCTGGGGTCTCAGGTGGCAGAATCAACCATCAGTTCGCCTGTGTCTTAGGAGAATCCAGCTGGCTCTTGTTCCCCAAGAGTACTCGTCTTTTCCAGGCGCACATACTTTACTTTAATAGTTTTCCTTCTTTCTGTAAATTGAAATCCTATATGCAGGACTATGTGACCCTGGAGCATAGTAAGAACACAAAAGGAAAACTCCAAACATTTATCCTCAGGTACCCTTCACCTTGGGCTGAAGGATCTGCTTGCTTCTCCTGAATCCACTCCATTTCCTGCACACATATTCTTTCTCATACATTTCTCTTGCTCCTCACTGCTTCGGAGAATTCTAAAACATTTCCTCATAGGAATTCTCTGCATAATCACATGGAAGATTAACTCAGATTCAACCACTTGCTTGGTGCCCTCTCTGATCATCACTGCTTTTTTCCTTCTTGGAATTCCAATGGTATTTGCTATTTGGTGCTTAGTCTAAGCCTCCCTTCTCACACTTTTACGTGTATGCACATTCCCTGGGGGATTCAGTGGAAGTCGAGTTCTGATTCAGCAATCCGAATGGGGCCTGAGAGTCTGCATTTCTAACAAGTTCCTTGCTGCTGGTTCCTGAATCACACTTTGAATAACAAGAGTTGAGACTACTTGGTTTTTAAAAATATTTGTTTATTTATTTTTATTATTGGAGTGTAATGGCTTTGCAGTATTGTGTTAGTTTCTGCTCTACAGCAACGTGAATCAGCTATATGTATACATATGATCCCCTCTTTCTTAGACCTCTCTCGCATCCCGCATCCCACCCCCGAGGCCATCACAGAACACCGAGCTGAGCTCCCTGTGATCAACAGCACCTACCCACTTAGTTTTGAGTGTTTTCCTCCCTCTCACCCTTCTTCCCTTCCTCCTCTTCATTCCATTTTCTGTAACTATTTACCAGGCATCTTCCAGATTTTATATTTAGTGCACAAGCTGTCATTTTAGAGGTAAAACTCATAATAGCTTTATTTATATTTTTATTTTACTTACTTATATATTTCAACTCTTACTTATAATTAGATTGGAAGGTATTTTTTTCTATAAGCTTGAACGAATTGTACCCACCAGAAGGCCCACAAATGCCTGTAATAGCAAGGCGGTATTTTTAGAGAAGAGCTCCCATACTGAAATCAACAAATCTAGGCTTCACACCCAGTTCTTGCTTCAATGACTACACATGAGATTTAAGCCTGTTCCTTAGTCTCTGAACCTCAGTGTGATCACCTAAGGAGCAGGAATAATAATGCTTGCGTCCAGTGAGATGCTGGAATGAGGGAGTGGCTGGAGACGTTGCTTGTTTGCAGGGTGTCTGGCACTGTATTTTGCTCCCCTGACCCTGCTGCTAAGTCACTTCAGTCGTGTCCGACTCTGTGCGATCCCATAGATGGCAGCCCACTAGGCTCCTCTGTCCCTGGGATTCTCCAGGCATGAACACTGGAGTGGATTGCCATTTCCTTCTCCACCCTGACCCTGAGGCATGTTCTTTTCCTTTCTGCCTGCTTGGGACTGACTGGCTTTGGACATCCAGGGCTTTAAGTTCTGGGTAGGTTGGTCAGAGCATCAGAGAAGCAGTGCCTTGTGGAGGCTTGGTTTCCTTCTGCTCTGGTTCTGATTTTGAATCTTTGGTTGAAAGATTTCATAGTTTGCTGGCAAATGTTTACTTTACTGTTGTTTTTAAATTTTATTTGAGGCAATGCTTTGAATTATCATTTGAAGTTCTGAGGAAAGAGGGTCGATGCTGTAATTAAGGTTTAAGAAAAACTGTGCCTCATGTATCATAAAAAAGTAAAAGCCAGTATATTTTTATTGCTTGTTAATTTGCCACTCAAATATGATGCAATTTCAACTTCTTAAAAAATAATTCTGTTATTTGGTTTTGTTTTTCACTTAAAAAGAATGAAATAACCTTCTGGAAAATTTTAAAGCTCAGAGAGCTGTAATAGGACATGGGATTGGACCTTGGTCTGCTATAGAAGAGCAGAACTGAGTTTTAGTCCTGATTTTTTAACAGCTTGCTGTGAAATCTTTATAAAAATCACTTTTAATATAGGCTCTGTTTCCTCACTATAAAATGAATGGGTCAGACTAAATGATCTGCAAGATCCTTTTCTGCTCTTAAAAAAATGGCAAATTCTTATTCTTTTTCATTTAGTTACAAATAATGGGGAAATGAAAACTTAAGTAAAACAATTTCACTTTAAGTTTTACAAATGAGTAGTATAAATGAGATTATAGAAAGAAATGTTTAAAATGCTTGAGAGAACACTGGCAAGTAATTTGAAATCCTTGAAGAGTATGGATTTAGATATAAAAAAATTGATTGGCTAATTGCAAACCTTTCTTAACTACTCATTAATGTGACCTATGGAACATGCTTTGCTTAAATTGCATCCCTGTAGATTCTTGACAGGAATAAAAGTATACTTTGCAAAAAAAAAAAAAAAAAAAAAAAAACCCTATATACAATTTATGTTTGTTTTGCTAATTCAGCTTGTGTCTGGGCAGTGTTGTGTTTATGAGCACAGACTCTGGTTCCAGATTCTAGGGTCCAGCCCTGGCTCTGTTACTTACAGCCTGTGTGACCTTGGGCAAGTCACTCAGCCTCTCTGTACAAGAAGCATGACAACTGCACACCTGCCCCCCTGCCTACCCCCCGCCATAGGTTAATGATGAAGGTTAATGGAGTATTATATTTGGAAGTTTGCTTGGTATCAGTTCAGTTCAATTGCTCAGTCATGTCCGATTTTTTGTGACCCATGGACTGCAGCATGGCAGGCTTCCCTGTCCAACACCAACTCCTGGAGCTTGCTCAAACTCAGGCCCATCGAGTTGGTGATGCCATCCAA